>DF361489.1:1809-14942 GCA_000787875.1 Solanum virginianum | reverse complement strand
GTAGTGTAACAGTGGTAGTGGCAGGTTGAATGTCATGTCCTGCATTTGAGATGACTACTGGAGCAACCATTTGATCCTCTTTTGAAGATGCATCAGCTACTGGAATAGGCACAGGTTGAATGCCATGTCCTGCATCTGAGATGACTACTGGAGCAACCATTTGATCCTCTTCTGAAGATGCATCAGCTACTGGAATAGGTAAGGGAAGATCCTTGTCCTCATCACATATAGAAATATCATCTGAGGTCGCAATATGTTCTGCAGGAAATAATGACTGCAGTGTATTGGAAACCTGCTTAAAAGGAAATGTGTCCTCCTTGAATATGACATCCCTGCTCACAAGAAACTTTCTGTCAGACAGATTATATAATAAGTATCCTTTTCGAGTAGAAGAGTACCCCATCAGTACATATGCTGTGGCTCTAGGAGAGAACTTGTCTATAGCATAAACAACCTATAGTCTTCAAGTGGTTGATGCTTGCTTCATGTCCATGGAATTGCTCATATGGAGACTTGCCTTTCAAAACTGCAGTAGGAAGTCTATTAATCAGATACATAGCAGTTAGCACACACTCCCCCCAAAATATGATAGGAATGTTGCCTTGAAACCTGATTGCTCTAGCTACCTCTAGTATATGCTTGTGTTTTCTTTCAACTACTCCATTTTGCTGTGGAGTATATGGACAACTGCTCTCATGGACAATACTAAGAGACTTCAGTAGATTGCAGCATTCAGTATTAAAGAACTTAGCACCATTGTCAGTTCTTATTCTTCTAACATTCTTATTAATTGAGTTTGCACTAATTTCATAAAAGACCTCAATATAGAGAAGACACCACCTTTCAATTTCATCAAATATAACCAACACATTCTTGAATGATCATCAACTATTGTTAAAAAGAATCTAAAACCATTATAAGTTGCAACTCTGTATGGTCCCCATACATCCATATGAAGCAAATCAAAAATGCCTAATGCCCTAGACATACTTGTAGGAAATGGCAGTCTAGTCTGCTTAGCAAGAGGACAAATAGAACATCCACTACATGCATCACTATCACTAGGATGCTTATTCTTGAACAATAAACAGAACAACTACTACATACATCAATGTCACTAGGATGCTTATTCTTGAACAATTGTTACAGCACATTCATGGAAGGATGACCCAATCTACTATGCTACACCAGCCTCTCTGCAGTAGAACTTTGTGCCATCAACACCTTCTGATCTTTTTTACCTTCCTCAGATGTTGTGGGAAGATAATACAGTCCATCATGCTCCTTACCAATCCCCTTCACCCTTCCACTGGACAGGTCCTGAAGCACAAAAAACTCAGGAAAGAAATTAACTAAGCAACTCAGTTGCTTAGTTAATTTAGATACTGAAAGTAGATTGTGCTTAAAATCAGGCACTACCAACACATTATCCAATACTTTCCCATCAACCGCATTGCACCAGCCAGTATGTGATACCTATGCAGTCTCACCATTGGGCAAATGTACCTTCCTATTTATGCAGCTAGATACAGAACATAACTTGTCTAGCCTGTGTGTCATATGACAAGTGGCACCTGAGTCCACTATCCATTTTTCCTATCCCCTTTCATTCTCAAAGCAACTCAGTTGCTTAGTTAATTTAGATACTGAAAGTAGATTGTGCTTAAAATCAGGCACTACCAACACATTATCCAATACTTTCCCATCAACCGCAACATTAAGGGTGATGTGCATACCTGCCATGTTGACCTTGTGGTCTGGTGTTGCCTTGCCTGAACTGCCTGCATCTTCCCTTTCCAATAAATGCAAGATTTTGTTGTATTGGGTGGGAGTGAAGGTGGGCTGGGTGAATAGTTAGTGGATTTTCCTGTCATCACATTACTCATAGGAGCAAAATCATCATTCAACTCCATCTCATTCATTGTGGTGGCCACTGCATTGACAACCTCTTGATTCCTATTAACTGGTCCTCTGGATTTCTTCTTGAATTTTCAATCAAAAGGATAGCCATTCAGTTTGTAACAATCTTCCTTAACAAGACCCTGAATCTTGCAATAGCTGCAAATTTGATCCCAGTTCTTCTTCCTGGGCTGAAACTTCCTAGGGAGATTACCTCCCTTTCCTGCAAATAGGGCCATCTGATCTGGCACATTAGAAGAACCTCCTCTTCCTGCATATAGAGCCATCTGCTCTTGCATATTGTGCCCAGCATGTGTATTAGTAGTCAATCTTTGCCCTTCATCTGCCACAATCATGGCATAAGCCTTGCCAATACTTACATAAGCTTTGCCAACACTTGGCAGAGGACTTAATATCAAAATCTGACTACGAGCATGTGAGTAGACCTCATTCAGCCCCATTAAGAAAGAAAACAGTCTCAAATGAGCCAAATGATCAATATATGTTTTAGAATTACCACAGTTGCATGAGGGTGGGGGAACCAAGGCATCAAACTCATCCCACAAAAGCGTCAATTTCGAGAAATAAGTAGAAACAGACATGGTACCTTGGTTGATTGTACATATATCCCTATGCAACTGGTATCCCCTGGAGCCATCTACCTTATCAAATCTCTCTTTTAGGTCAGCCCAGACCACTGCCGCATCCGTCGCGTAGACAATACTACCGAGAAGTTCCTTCAATACAGTGTTCATTATCCATGCCAAAACGAACGCATTGCACTTTTCCCACTGTTCCTCCATCTCTCCTCTATAGTCGCCTCTTCTGCATGTCCCGAGAACAAATTCGAGCTTGCTCTTAGCTCGGAGATTGATCAACATTGATCGACTCCATAAGGAATAGTTTTTCGGTCCTGTAAGTTGTACAGCTGTAAGAACAGACCCCAGCGTGTCGGAATTATGCAAATATAATGGGTGATTTCACCTCCTTTCGACTTGGTCAAGAGTTTCAGCTTGAGTCGCAACATTGGTAGATGCATCAGTTGCGGAATCGGCCAATGTTGCCATCAATTCAGGTCATTTTTTGGCGAACACTACACTAATCGACTATACCAGAGGTTAATCGAACCTCTCCGGCTCTGATACCATGAAATTATGAGGAATTGAATGAGGAAGATTAATTGGGGAAGAAGAAAATAATCTTCTGATAAACATCCACTAAATAACTTCGTTGGCAACTTTCTTTACCTATCAGAATTTAAAATTTATGAATTTAAGATTTTAACTTTTTTTAATGAATGAGTTCTAGACTATAAAATAACAATAACATACCTAGTAAAATTTCACAAGTGGGGTCTGAGGAGAGTAAAATATACGTAGACCTTACCATTGCCTCATAGAGATAGAAAGGCTCTTTCCGGAAGATCCTCATCTCAAAAATATCATCCCAAGATACTAAATATGAAAGAAAAATGACTAAAGCAGAAAGCAAATGATAATATATAAATACAATAAAAGTAACAAATATAAGACAGACAATAACAACACAAAATATAAATAAATAAGTAAACGACTAATCCTACTAACCTATTACAACACAAGGCTAAAGATCAATCCTAACACGCGACCTCCACTTCTTTCTATTTAAAATAAGTTTTAGACTAAATAATTTATATATATATATATTTAATAAATTTCTTAAGATAAATATTAAATTAAATTTGTTAGATTCTGTAAAATCCTTAACTCCGCCCTGCCATCTCTTCATTGTCATTACAAATATCCAATTGACAATTTTTTGTGTTCACGTTTACTTATTTCTTTTCAAATCAACTTTGTGGTCAGTATATTGATTCATACCTTTAGTGCATGAAGCATCAAAATTAAAAGAATAATTATTGTTCAATTATGAAAGCAAAAAGGCTTATCAATCCACTTTATCAAAATAGATTCTTGTAATAGTGCGTGGAGCATAAACACATCACTCCAAATATTGTTACATTAATAATATTCTTTACATTAAAGATTTTTTTTTTTAATTCTTAGAAGATTGGCTTATTTGATACCAAACTTGAAAAGTGATGACCCATTTATTAGTTTTCTCCTAGGTTTAAAGCTCATGTTTAACTCTAATCATTTTTTAAGAGAATATAAAAATATATACCTTGATTTTCTTGTTGTGTAGTTCATTTTCACTTATTCATTATATTATTAAAAATAAATAAATATCAAAATTTGATGTAACGATAGCTTTGCCAACACTTGGCAGAGGACTTAATATCAAAATCTGACTACGAGCATGTGAGTAGACCTCATTCAGCCCCATTAAGAAAGAAAACAGTCTCAATTGTGTTATTACCTTAATATTTTCTTCTTATTCTATCTTTACTTATTATTTCATAATCTTATTTTATCATTTACCGTATCTTTTCATAGTAATTCTACCCATACCTTACAATTTCTTGTAGGTTTATCATTCAAATTATAGATATGTGACATTAAATAACGATGAAAAACAATACAATCTTTGCAAATATTGTATTCATTTAAACAATATAGTACAATATGATACAACACAGTCCAATAAAAAAGATATAACCAAGAAGGCATAAATTGTCATTTATTTGTATCCTTAACCATAATTGTTGATGTTAAATTATTTTGAATCCACTGATACACATGTATTTTTTAAAGAAATTTAAAACTCTCATTATTATCTAAGGTTTCAAATCGTTTCTTACAAGATTAGAATAAAATTAACAACTTTAAGATAGTGACACTTTAAATTATAAAAGTTATGATGAATTTAAAAAAGAGAAAATGCACAATACCCCTTAAACTATAATTAAAATTCTGGAGACACACTTAAACTTTAATTTGGTTTTATTACCTTCTTCAACTTATTTTTTTCATAATTTAATGCCTCTTCTCTGCCCACGTGGCATGTGGGGTCCGCGCATATATTACACACAAAAATTTAGGCGTGTGGTTAAGGATAAATAAGGTGCATTAAATTATGAAAAAAATAGATAGTTATGCATTTTAAACTAAAAAATAACACACAAACTTAAAAATAATAATTATTTTATATCTCCAAATTTTATTATATAATCTGATCTATTAGTTTTAGGGATATGTTCGAGCTAAAAAAAATGTCAATATGTATTTTTAGATCAAAAAAATTAGCAGAGGAAATTTGAGAGCGATATGTCACGACCCGCTACTTGATTTCAAGTAAGAAATTCCAATCTTCTAGTTCTTTTTCTTTCAAAACTTGATTAAAATGCTTATATTGCATACATATATAACGAAATAAAAAATAATACTCATTTTTTCGACTGTGCAATTGTGCAAGATTTGTGCAAAGTGTGTTCGTGCAAAGGGGCCAAATCTTTGATATATTTTTATACCAGCTATATTCATTTAGATGATTTTTTTTAATTTTATTATAGAGATCATTCAAAATATTAATTTGTTAACATTAATAACCAAAATTCCAAAGACACACTTAAACTTTTACTTAGTCCTATTACCCCCCTGAACTTATTTTTTTCATAATTTATTGTCCTTTCTTTGCTTACGTGGCATGTGGGGTCCGCGCGTGTACTACACACGATATAATTTAGCTGGTTAGGCGTGCTAAGTAGATAAATAAAGGGTATTTAATTACGAAAAAAATAAGTTCAGAGGGGTAATAGGATCAAGTTAAAATTTAAATATGTCTCTAAGATTTTAATTATAGTTTAGGGGATTACTTGTGCATTTTTCCCTTTAAAAAATGGAGCAAAATTGCATTTGACATTTGTAATTTTTATTTTTGCACGTAATGCACATATAGAGGTCTCTAAACTTAATTATAGCAAATTTTGGTTTGTACCTTTTTGAAGATCTCTAAACTTATAGAAATTTTTTATTTAAAATAATACAACACAAAAGTCAAGCATAACACGAAAGCATGTCATTTCCCCAACTCTTTAAACTTGACAAAAATAGTTTTTGAGTAATATTGAATTTTTTTTTCACATAAGAAAGAAACGTCTCTTCATTTCTCATTCTCACTCTTACTAACTCAAAAATTATGAGATAAATCTTATTTATACACACACAAAAAAAAAAAAAAAAGGGAAAAACGGACATGAATTTCCAAGGCTAGCACACATGTACATGCATAACTTTCATTGTTCACCTAATTTTAGCCAAAAAAAAAAACATACCATTACTCTCTATGTTCCCTTTTAACTGTCATGATTTTTTAAAAGAGAAATTATGTGAATTTTGATTAATATTTTTATTATTTTTCAATTTTTGGGGATGATACTTTGAGTTGAGAGTCTTTCAAAAATAACTTCTTTATTTCTATGAGGTAGTAATAAAGTCTACATACATTTTGCCCTTCCCGAATCCCATTTGTAAGATTTCACTAGCCATCTTGTTGCTGTTGTTGATATGAAAAATGTACAATTTATAGTAACTTTTGTATAATTTTTAACTATTTAATTTTGTAAATTTAAAATATCACATTAATTAAATATAAAAATTAATCAAATTGACTTTAGAAAAATGTAACATGACAACCAAAAAGCAACGAAAGGACTGCTGATCTCTCCCATGTTTGTTTTTCATAATATCTTCAACCATGTTTTTAAGATTTTACATATTCCTTGAGAAAATTATATAGTTTACTTCATTTTTAATTCTAAAAATATTTATTACTCATTTGTCCCTCGTTTAAAGCTAGGTCCAACTTAACTGACAAATCAAATAAGAATTAGTTGTATATCGCTTTCTATTTTGTTTTATAGTATTAAATATTTTACATAATTTAGTTTTATATACGACAATTATCGTTGGAAAAATGCGTATTGAGAAATTAATTTCATGCTTCTATAAATATAAATCGAACGTGACTCCAAAATATAGTAACGAAGGGCCGGAAATGGATATGTTTTTCTTTATAATTAAAAAAAAGCATAACCTTTTAAACTTTTTAATGAAATAATTAAAAATTATATAAATATCTAAAATTTATTTTAATTATAAAATTTTCAAAAAATTCAAGTCAAATAATATGATATAAATTAAAACTTAAAAATAAACACTTTCTTTGTTTAATAGGAATTAAGAAAAGAAAGTAATTTTATTAATCACTTTCATGAAAATTATTATTAACTTTGATATTTTAAAATAATTTGATAAATAAATAAAAATAAACGGAAAGAATAGCATGTCAACTAGTCAAAGAAAGTGACCAGCTAGGACTTCCAAGGAAAATACACGTGTCTAATCAAACTTCATGAGTTTGATTTTCCAGGAATTTGAGAATCTTCTCTCAATTGAAAATGAATTGTGGGACCAAAAAATATTATAGCCTTAAAATATTACTCTTCTCGTTTTAAATTAATTGAATTTTTGAAATTTTTTTAATATTCAAAATAATTGAATTATTCAAAATTCAAAAAGAATGTTTAAATTTTTTTTACATATTTATCAATATTTAAAACTTTTTCACATTTATCTTTTCATTTATTGAAGTTTTATATTTCTAGAAAATCAGTTATACTATATATTTATGATTTCACAAAGTGAAAAATATAGTGTAAATTTTGTTTTTGAATATTTTTCTTAATATGTGTTCATTATATCATAAATTCAATTAAAATGAGATTAAAAGAGTAGTAATTTAACATGTTATATGAGAAGTTAAATTTTTAAAAATTATTAAAAATTAAGAAAAAATATGTTAAATAAATTAAAATAAAAAAAATAACTTTTACACTATCTTAATTCAAAAAAAAAAAAGAATTATATTCTCAAAATGTGATATAGACTATCCATACTTTGGTGCAGCCAAAAGAAACTACATTCAAAAAAGGAAAAAAAAATTAAAAAAGAGAGAAACTTTTGAACCAAAGAAAATTCTTTAATTTAGGTCCATTAATGAAGAGGTACTTTTTATTCAACAAGTAAACACAATTTGTTTCTCCTTTGAAGTTGAAGCTTCTCTCTTTATCTCCCTTTCATTTTCCAAGTTCATAAAATTCTTGTAAGTTGGTAAGTTTATTCTATCACTCAAATGAATCATCATACTTCCTTTCTTCATCAAACTTTATGAATTCTTGAAATTTCTTTTAAAATTACACTGTTATACAATGTTGAATTCTTTACCTTCTTTTTCATATTATTTTAATACTAACTCTGTAACTGACTATATATATGTCATATGTGTGCGTTTGATATTGAGAATTTTGCATTTTCAGTAAGTGGAGTGGGAAACTATTTTCTTGGTGAGTTAGCAATTAGTATGGCAGAGAAACAAGTTTCACATTCAGATAATGGAAAAGTCCCATTCTGCATTTTCTTTAGGGAAGCAAGGTATTTCTCACCCCCCCCCCCCCCCCCTCCCCTCTCTTCTTCATGTTTGTGATCAATCATTGATAGGATGATGTCTGACAGGGGTGGAGCTATATTCACCCAACGGTGGTTAGATAAATATCGTTAAATTTTTTTTTTGAATATATAGGTTAAATATAGATATTTTGATATATATTAATTATTGAACATTTTGATACAAAAATCACTCACCATGTTCTAAAAGTATGAACACCCTTGACAAAGATTCTGACTCCGTCACTGATGTCTAGCCTTGTGATATAGTAGGTTCGCAGGATTAATCATGTATTTATATTCAGTATTGTTATTGTCTGTCTTATAGTTGTTGCTTTTATTGCATTTATATATTATCTTTTGTTTTTCATTTTATATCTAGTATCTTCTGCTTTTGGAGCCTGATATTTTTGAGTCAAGGGTCTTTCGGAAATAGCCTCTCATCTCTATTCCTTTTTACTTTTTATGCGGGACTTTATTGACACATACCATACATGTAAACATGTTATAGCAGGTAACTTGTCATATTTTTTAGATTACTATCTGTTTTATTTTTTTTATTAGAACTTCAAATTTGAAGGATGGTTAGTTGGTTGCCTGTAGTTATCTTTTAGGTGATTTGATGGTTATACTCAATTACTTTCTTTAATCAATTAGATCAATTTTTGTTTTAGATGATGGACTTGTTCATTCATTTGATCTCTTTATCTTTTCTGTTCAAGATCAGTTGAAAAAGTAGTGCTATATGCTGATATTAATCTAATATATCCTAGGAAACTTTATTTTTTATTTTTTGAAATGTTGCGATTTTTTCATAAGTTACTAGTAATATATTTCTGGTCTTTTTGTACAATTTATTGTGTGCGATGAGCAGATCAGTATTTAAATTGGACGAGTTAGGCCGTGAGATTGCAAGAATTGCCCTCCCAGCTGCACTAGCTTTAACAGCAGATCCTATTGCATCTCTGGTTGATACAGCATTCATTGGCCAGATAGGTAACCTTAAACGTTAGCAAGATAGTTATTACTTCCTCTGTTTCAATTTATTTGTCTGGTTTTTGACTTGATACCAAGTTTTAAGAGAAACAGATTGAAACAGAGGGAGTACTACTTTACAGAAACAGATTTTATATGTTATAACCATCAAAACTTTGTTTGATATAGGTCCTGTTGAGCTTGCTGCTGTGGGAGTTTCGATTGCTGTTTTCAATCAAGCATCGAGGATTGCAATATTTCCGCTCGTCAGTGTCACTACTTCTTTTGTTGCTGAGGAAGATACAATAACAAAAGTAAGCCCCGAACCACGAGACAATGAAAGCCAGGATCAACAATCACAAGATGTGGAAGGATTGGATACAGAGTCACAATCAAACAGTGAAAATAAAGAGCTAATACCTCAAAATAGTACGTTCGAAGTCCATGTTTTTCTCACACTATTATATCGAGAAGATTAAATCTAAGTTCATTTGTATCGTCTTCCATTTTATCAATTGATTCTGCAGGGAGTGTGTACAAGTCCGAAACGACAACCACATCCTTTGAAGTTGTGAAGCCAAAACCTGAAAAGAGGCACATTCCATCTGCATCGTCTGCATTGATCATCGGTGCCATCCTTGGCTTCATCCAAGCAGCTTTTCTTATATCTGGAGCAAAGCCTATATTAAACTTCATGGGAGTCAAATATGTAAGTAAGGTTCTTAATGAATTCATTTAATGGCTTTAGTTGAACGGTTGAATATATGCTCCATCCGTCTTCGTTGATTCCTCTAATACTACAGGGATCACCCATGCTAAAACCAGCCCAAGAGTACCTAAAATTGAGATCACTCGGTGCACCAGCAGTTCTTCTCTCATTGGCCATGCAAGGAGTTTTTCGAGGATTTAAGGATACGAAAACTCCACTCTATGCAACAGGTGAGCTACTCAGAGACTGAATCAAGCTTCGACAGATTTTGATCTCATCAGTTCTTTTCCTTTCAGTGGCTGGAGATTTGACAAATATAATTTTGGATCCCATATTCATTTTTGCATTCCGTATGGACGTCAGAGGTGCTGCAATTGCTCATGTAATTTCACAGTGAGTAGATAATCATGTCTAGAGAAATACTAAACTTGTGAGAGAATAGTTTTCCGATATATCGTTGCTTTACCCGAAAAGTATTTTGGGACATGTTAAGATGAAGATTCTTATATGACTTGGTAGTGCAGGTACCTGATTTCGGTAATACTTTTTTGGAGATTGATGGAAAAAGTTGATCTCTTACCTCCTAGTCTAAAGTATCTGCAATTTGCTCGATTTCTCACAAATGGTGAGGCTTTCTCTGATGTTGTTAATCCTTTATTCAAACGTAGGGTCTATTACTTAGATGGTCACTTAACTAATAGTTATTATCTCAGAAAGCCACTCTTCTTCTTCTTGGTTCTCATTTTTCTTCGATAAAGAAAGTAACTCTCTGAGATGATAACTATCGGCTGAGTTACCATCTCAGAATTCAACTCTTCAAACGGATAAGTTTGGTATAACAAGGCTTAAGAAATGCTTATGTTAGTTTCTTAATGTTTCCCTTCTTTCATATTTTTAGTTTTATGATTACTTTTTAGCATAATTTTGCGGTTATCAGAACTCTGAATCATGACAGAAAATGTGTAAAAGAAATTTTCGTGGTTCTTTAGTTCTCGTATTCAACTCTCTCGGTCTGTTTTAATCTTGTCTTCATGTTCCTCTGTAATGTCATCTGATTGCTTTGGCATTTGCAATGGGAGTTGAATACGGAGACTGAGTAGACGGGCCAGCTTCTTAGGATATCAAACTATTGGCAATGTGAAATGCTTTTATTCAACAAATTTAGTTCTGCTTTTCAGTCTACTAATTAAAAGAAAGTTACTAATGTTCAAGTACTAGGTGGAGTTAGTTCATTAACTATTCTCTCCTTGTCTTTCTATTCTCTTTGTTGCCTCGGAATTTCAGGATTTCTATTGTTAATGAGGGTCATAGCAGTGACGTTCTGTGTAACGTTAGCTGCATCGTTGGCTGCAAGGTTAGGACCCACAGAAATGGCTGCATTTCAGGTCTGCCTGCAGGTTTGGTTGACTATATCTCTTCTAGCTGATGGGTTGGCCGTTGCCGGTCAGGTAATATACGATCTTCCAATTAGCATATTAGCATCAGAATTCAGAACTTTGACCTTTCTTTTCTATATCAGGCCATATTAGCAAGTGCATTTGCTCAAAAGGACTACAATAGGGCTACTGCTACAGCAGCAAGAGTGTTACAGGTATGTAGGTTGTTTAATAAGTAGACGTTCGCGTATCCTTAACAATGAACTACTTTTGACCTCCAAATTCTTGAAAATTTTGCAGTTGGGATTAGTTCTAGGGTTGGTGCTAGCACTTATCCTTGGATTTGGATTACATTTTGGAGCTAGATTATTTACAAAAGACGTCAACGTCATCCACTTAATTGGCGTTGGTATTCCGGTATCCACCATATCCTAATATGCTTTGTCAGTACAACTTAGAGAACTTTTCGATGTATAATAACAGATTTTGGACCTCACAGTTTCTTCCCATTTCAGTTTGTCGCGGCAACACAACCTATCAATGCGCTGGCCTTTGTCTTTGATGGTGTAAACTTTGGCGCATCTGACTTTGCATATTCTGCCTACTCGATGGTAAGCCAACATGGCATTCCTTTTCTTTTTTCTTGTATCGACAACACAAATCAAGTTATAAATTTGTCGGTGTTTTATTCAGCATTGTGTTCTTGTATATTCACCAGGTAACAGTGGCTTTATTCAGCATTGTGTTCTTGTTCATTCTTTCATCAAGTTATAAATTCGTCGGAATTTGGGTGGCTTTAACCATCTATATGAGTCTCAGAGCTTTAGCAGGTTTTTGGAGGTATGTATATATGATCAATTACTAATGCACTCCAAATCTATGTTTCTCTGACTCTCCAAAAATGTTGTTGGATCCTCCAAAATGACACGTATCCCTCAACATTATTGCAGAGTCCGAATAACATAGCTCGAAATCTAATCTGTTTAAGCCATAAGCTAATTTGTCTAACCATGTCCATTTTCAGGATAGGAACTGAAACAGGCCCATGGAAGTTTCTTAAGGGCTAAAAGAGTCTCTATTAGAATATTATACATAACAAGTTTTAGTGTTTTTGTGTTGCCAAGAAAGTAGCACCATTGAATCATAGTTTAGTGCCTTGTAGAGTTATATATTTATGCATTATACTCCTACCAACAAAGAATAAGGTGATTTCACTATTATTTTGTTTTCATTTGTTGTTCAAGCGTTTGGAGTTCCAGAGCGCATTCTATCTTTACTTCCTCATTCTTCTGTGCCAAGAATGATCCAATTGAATCTTTTGAAGCTGATATGTAAAATTTCAAGGGCTCAAAAGAGGCTCATTTATGCTAATCTAACGCGGAAGTATTTCCCTTGTCATAAAAAGTGTGGAGGGCCTTTTCTAGGTGTTTTAAATATTATAAAAATTCATTTTTAATCAATTTACAAGTGTAGAAGGTGCTTGCATGCTCGTGTGGACAATTTCAACACACTATCCTAAAATCAAACCATTTTCAATACGGACAATCTCCACATACCTAGCTCATAATCATAGAATGATCTCAACACGGACGATCTCCTCGTAGTACTCTTACTCATACTCGATCTCATGTCAATCCATATGCACAATATCATATCAAGAAAATAGGAGGTGATGATGTATATCAATCAATCAAATTAATATGACATACAATCACTTGGACTATTACAATTATATGAGTTCAATAATTTTAACGATTTTAAAAGGTAACAAGTGAATATCGTGTATCTTTC
>DF361490.1:33752-44246 GCA_000787875.1 Solanum virginianum | reverse complement strand
TGTTTGGACACGAAGAAGATGGGGTACGATTACGCACCCATGCCGACACCGTGGCGCAACTTCAAGCCAATAACAAAGGCATCAGTAGGGAAAGTTGATACAAGTTCACTTCCCCCGGTAAGCCAGGTATTCCCACTCGCGAAGCTGGACAAAGCCATTTCGTTTTCCATCAATAGGCCGGCTTCATCAAGGACTCAACAGGAGAAAAATGAACAAGAGGAGATGCTAACGTTCAACAACATAAAATATGATAATAGAAACTATGTAAGGTTCGACGTGTTCCTGAATGTGGACAGTAATGTGAACGCTGACGAGCTTGACAAGGCAGAGTTCGCTGGGAGCTATACTAATCTGCCACATGTTCACAGAGTTGGCGAGAATACTGACCATGTCGCGACTGCTACTTTGCAGCTGGCGATAACTGAACTGTTGGAGGACATTGGTCTGGAAGATGAAGACACTATTGCGGTGACTCTGGTACCAAAGAAAGGCGGTGAAGGTATCTCCATTGAAGGTGTAGAGATCAGTCTTGCGGATTGTTAAGTCCTGGTTAATTTGAGGGGAGAATTACTGAGATAACTTTGATGGATTGTTCTCTTTCCATACTCTGTTTTGCTTTTCCATGTTACTTTTCATGTCGAAATCAGCTTGACGCTAGATTTCCTTTAGTTGTTATTCAAAAATAAATCTGTTACAATTATGTTATAAAAAAATATCTATATAACTGCAACCTGGAAAAATGCTAAGATCAACTCTAAAGGGTGAACCACATTTATATATCGAAAAAAGTATTAAAAACACCTCTAAACCTAGCTTGACACGAATTTCAACCTCAAATTATTCATAGTGTTAAAAACAAGAATAGGAAGAGAAAAAACTTTCTTAGAGAATGCTCAAGTTATATTAGGAAACACTTATTTACTTGACTTGTACTTACTAGCTGAACTTAAATACATCCTTGATCTTGTGCAAGACTGAAATATACCCCTAAATTCTTGTCAAGTTAAAAAGAATTTTTATTACTTATGATAGTTGGAATACTGTCAATAATTTAGGGTTAAAACTAATAACTTGTGCTAAGCTTTTTGCCTTGTATATCCAATCCTAACTTAGAGTCTCTAAGTTCATTCAAACATGCTCTAACACTTTTTCTATAGGAAGAAGAGGACAAAGTGATCAGGGAAGTGAGACTAACAAAAGAAGAAATTAGATCTTGACACTACATATATATGTTGAATCCTATTTTAGTGTATTTACTAAATTACATTTTATGCACAAACACTTAAATTATCTTTCTATGCATTTATTTCTAACAATCTCAACAGGTCAATTGCAACTCTCCATGTCCATTGGGTATGTTTTATCTATAAATTTATAATCTATCAATAATATAAGCTTTTGAGATCTGTGTCAACTAAATCCGCCCCTTTTCTTCTCTTCCCCTGCTTTTTTTAATAAATTACAACACACAATGCTCCCGATGGTTGGGTGAGTTCAAGGTTGTTTGGTAGAGCGTATAAGAATAATATTGAATAAAATGTATTAGTAATAATGAGATTAGTTATCTGAGACTTTTTTCTATCCTTTGTTTGGTTTGATATATTAAAAACAATGATATTAAAAAAAAAAGTATAACAGCGACCTGGAAAATGATTATGAAAATCTATATATTTCTAAAAGGGAAACCACATTTATTGGATGCTCATTCAAACAGGTTCTAACACTTTTTTAGATCTTGACACTACACTGCGCTTGGGTATATTGTATCTATGAATTTATGATCTTGATCTATCTATCAATAATTTGTAATTTAGTCACAATTTTGGCGAAAAAATGTGATATTCAAGATCGAAGGTTTTAGTCAATAGCAGAAATGAACAAACCAAGACCAAGAAGAAGCATGATAACTTGATAAAATGTTTTTTGACAAAAAAGATACGTTGCACATGATCTGCCATGATGACTAAATTCACCCCTTTTCTTCTTTTTCCCTGCATTTTAAATGATCACAACGCACAATGTTCACGTTTTGTCTCCAACTTTTGAGAGGAAAAGAGGTGTTAGGTGAGTAGTAAGGGTTCTAACAACATTGAAAATGGTGTATTGGTAATATTGAGATTATTTACATTAAAACTATTTCATATGGTATATCCTACATTAATAGCTCATAGTTTGACATTGGTTATACACGAATATGTACATATTAGTTATACATAGACTATTATCTTGACTAAAATTATCTCGCTCTCTATTTAGTAAGATCTCTAAGAATAAAAATTTAATGACATATACTATTAAAAATTTCCTTACCTACAGCGTCTGGAATATTTTCAAATGGTGAAATATTTTATTTGGTGCTAACATATTATATAAGGCAAGGCATAGCCCTATGGATCTCTCATCCAGAAGCTAGCAATGGCAAGTGTGTGCAATAGTAGTACTACAACTCTCAAATCTCCTCTTACTTCCTCCCCTTCTTTACGTTCCACTCCAAAGCCCTCTCAACTATTCCTCCATGGAAAACGTAACCAAACTTTCAAAGTCTCATGCAAGGTTACCAATAGTAATGGTGACCAAAACCAAAATGTAGTTGAAACAAATTCTGTTGATAGGAGAAATGTGCTTCTTGGTTTAGGAGGGATGTATGGTGTTGCTAATGCTATACCATTAGCGGCATCGGCTACTCCTGTACCACCCCCTGATCTCACATCTTGTAGAAAAGCCAAGATTACTGAAACGGAGGAGGTGGCATACTTGTGTTGCGCTCCCAAGCCTGACGATATGAAAAAAGTTCCATATTACAAGTTCCCTTCTGCGACTAAGCTCCGCCTTCGTCAGCCTGCTCATGCTGCTGATGAGGAGTTTATCGCCAAGTACAATTTGGCTATTAGCAAAATGAAAGATCTTGATAAGACAGAACCTACAAACCCTATTGGCTTCAAGCAACAAGCCAATATACATTGTGCTTATTGTAACGGAGCTTACGCAATTGATGACAAAGTGTTACAAGTTCATAACTCATGGCTTTTCTTCCCGTTCCATAGATGGTACTTGTACTTCTATGAGAGAATCTTGGGAAAACTGGTCGATGATCCAACTTTCGCTTTGCCATACTGGAACTGGGACCATCCTAAGGGCATGCGTTTGCCTTCTATGTTCGATCGTCAAGGGACTGACCTTTACAACGAAAGGCGTAATCCACAAGTCCGTAATGGGAGCGTTCTGGATCTTGGTTCTTTTGGTGATGAAGTCCAAACAACTGAATTACAGTTGATGAGTAATAACTTAACTCTAATGTACCGTCAATTGGTGACTAATGCCCCATGTCCTCTTATGTTCTTTGGTGCGCCTTACGTTCTTGGGAATAACGTTGAAGCGCCGGGAACCGTTGAAGTCATCCCTCACGGTCCTGTCCACGTTTGGACTGGTACAGTGGCAGGTTCGATTTTGCCTGATGGTTGAAGGTCACACGGTGAGGACATGGGTCATTTCTACTCAGCTGGTTTGGACCCGGTTTTCTATTGCCATCACAGCAATGTGGACCGGATGTGGAGCGAATGGAAGGCGATAGGAGGGAAAAGAAGGGATATCTCACATAAAGATTGGTTGAACTCGGAGTTCTTTTTCTACGATGAAAATGGAAACCCATTCCGTGTGAAAGTCCGAGACTGTTTGGATACAAAGAAGATGGGGTATGATTACGCCCCAATGCCAACCCCGTGGCGCAACTTCAAGCCAAAAACAAAGGCATCATCAGGGAAAGTGAATACAAGTTCACTTCCGCCAGCTAGCAAGGTGTTCCCACTGGCTAAACTGGACAAAGCCATTTCGTTTTCCATCAATAGGCCGGCTTCATCAAGGACTCAACAGGAGAAAAATGAACAAGAGGAGATGCTAACGTTCAGCGAAATAAAATATGATAACAGAGAGTATATAAGGTTCGATGTGTTCCTGAATGCGGATAAGAATTTGAATGCGGATGAGCTTGACAAGGCAGAGTTTGCGGGGAGCTATACAAGCTTGCCACACGTTCACAGAGCTGGTGATACCAACCATATCGCCACTGCTACTTTGGGGCTCGCGGTAACTGAACTGTTGGAGGACATTGGATTGGAAGATGAAAACACTATTGCGGTGACTCTGGTACCAAAGAAAGGTGGAGAAGGTATCTCCATTGGAGGTGTCCAGATAACTCTTGCGGATTGTTAAAATTTTCAAAAAACTGTTACTTTTCATGTTGAAACACTATTGCGCATGTTTGAATAAACTTATTTTATCTTACACAAAATGTTGAATAATCATTATGAGTATTATTCTGCTTGCTCAATTGAAGCGGAAGAAAGGTAAAAAAAAATTAACGTGATACTACTTTTCATGAAAATATAAATGGATATTTAAAATTCTCTAAATAATGGGAGTTAATAAAATGAGAAATATATTCATCTTTAAAAATGTGTTTTTTATATTTTTTAAGAATGCTTATAAGAAAATGTATATGTTATCCTAGAATAATTCACATGTTATTGTTTCAATATGATTAATTTTTTACTCTTTAACATATTCCGATGAATTTCGTTTTTCACAGTGGAGCTGACTTACACAGATTTAATGAGTGGGGATGAAGGGTTATTTTGCTTTCTATATAAAGAGATACTAGTTGGTGTAAGTTTGAAGAAGTTCAGTTGTACGACTTCATTTTTCAATCAATAAAAATTCTCTATTCTCTTCTTCTCCAAGTCTTTCAATCCCTCCATCGTTGCTTGAATTCTTAACAGTAGTAGCTTATGATTTTTCATGGTATCAGAGCAAGATCATCTCACCCTCTCAAAAATTCAAACATCAAATGCTAGGTATAGACGTGAGGTGGAGAGTTAAAGAATAACAAAAGTCTCACATTGATAATTAATAAGATGAGTAGACTCGAGTTATCCTTGAGCTAGCTTTTAGGGTGAGTAGAACCTAATTTTACACATTTGAACGGTCAATTATAAGAATAATTTTTATATTTTAAGCAAAAGAAGGAATAGTAACCTTAAAATAAGTTACAATTATAATACCATATATATCAACTATATACATCAAAAAAAATTACTGCTATTTTATCTAAAGTAAGGTGCGATTTCTGACAAGAATTATTAAATTATAAAAGAAAGCAAGTAGACTTGCAATAACAGCTAGAAATGGAATATACATTGAATAATTACCCCACTACTCGACAATAAGTACATGAAAACAATTATTTCAAGAAAAGGTGCAAAAGAAATTAAAAGTATTACTATTAAAGAAAGCAAGTAGACTCATAATATATTAGCAACATGTTTCTACTTTAATTCATACGAGAAAGCCAAAAAAGAAAAAAAGAACAACGGGATCGAGAAGATGACAGCTAATTTTACAATATTTAAATTAATTGCTGCACTAGTGGATGCTCAATTTTTTAAAATAAAATAAGGAAGTAATTAAGTGGATATTCCAATAAGATAATGATATATAATACTACCACGTGTTTATAATTATAAAATTCAAAAATTTGTATATTCATATAATTATTATGACAATTAACATATTTAAAATCATAAATTTTAATATTTTTTAGGGATAATGCATAAATACCTCCCCCCTTAAACTTGAACTTGGCTCCATGACTTACTTTAGATTATCATAAATCTTCACTAATAATCTCTCTATCATTAATTTCTTTTGAGAAAATTTTCCGTGCATTTTCATGAACAATTCTCTTGTTAACATTTTAACCTCAAATCATTTCATCTTCGTAAAAATGGCGCTAATTAATATTAATAGAGTAAAGTTCATTAATTTTACCTAATTTTCACCAATAATTTTTACTCGATTTAGTTTATTTAAAAAATTTGAAGAAGATTAATAAACAACAAAAAAAATCGTCAACTCCCAAGTGTTAAATTCCAATGGAGATCAAACACATGTTTAATAAAATAAAATAAATATTATTTAAATAAATAAAATTAATAAAAAAATAAATTAAAAATAAATTTAAATATATATTTTACATATTGCTGATGTGGCGCCAATGTGGCATTGATGTGGTGCTGAGTGGCACTGACATGGCATTGACGAGGCGCGTGTGCAATGCGCTCTTCCTTGTGAGAGTGGGGTTGCACTGTTAAGGTTAAAATAAAATGTGTTATAAGTAGTTAAGGGGTGTATAAATGCCCCATAGTTTTAGATATTAAACTAAGCCATGAAGTCAAATTTGAAAGGTGTTTATGCATTATTCCTATTCTTTATTATGTGCCTGTTTGCTTAGTGGATTAAATTCTTTTATTTCAAAAATCATTTATCTATTTTTTAACGATGAAATATAGCAAATGGTATTAGGTTATGAAATGATAGAAATTAAAGAGCGATTTCGAAAAAATCACATCTAAATCTTGAATATTAAAAATACATTTTCTGTAAAAGAGTTTCGAATTATCAATTGTATCGGAAAAGTTTTTAAAGATAATTGAAGTGTTGTCGATCTGACCCTATGGAATTAACAAAATAGTTATATTGATGCTTTTACAGAAAACTTTGGGGCATAAATTAATTTAGTAAAATGTTGCAAATTGAATTAGTGGTCCCTTCATTAATGTTATTCCTTTATTCCAATTTGTTTGTCTTGCTTTCTTTTACGATGTTGACGAAACACACATCAGTCTACTCTGCTTTGCTTTGACCCTGAAACTTATGAGATGCTATTTTTTGAAAGAATTTGATATCCAGGTTCCCCTCCGACCCATGAGAGTATACAATTGAAAATATCAAGGGTATGAATGTTCGATTGTGAGACTATATGTTAAACAACAACAACAACATACCCAGTGAAATCTCACAAGTAGGGTCTGGGGAGACTATATGTTAAACATTTTAATAAATTAAGAGTGACAAAATAAGTTATTTGAATATCTATCCAAATTTATCCATTTTAAATGAGTTGGATACTCAACTCATTTAAGATGAATTAAAAATGGGTAAAGCTCATATTTACCTATTTAAAAATGAGTAATTTAATGGGTAATATAGGCTAAAGAGACTCATTCATTCATAATTGTAAATAATTTTTTTATTGGAAGAAGTTGGGATGAGTGAGGGTAACTAAAATTTTTTGAACTGTCTAAAAATTAAATTAACTTTTTATTGGGAGGAAAAAAATTTTTTTTTAAACATTTGAGAGTAGGGGTGTGCATCAGTCGGTTCGGTTTGGTTTTATACATTATTTGGTCAGTTTATCAATCTTCGATCTTTAAATATGCTAACCAATAACAAACTAATAAAATAATTTTTATTGATTTTTGATTTATCGATTTTAAATTTTTAATAGTTCGATTTTCGATTTACCCCGATAAAAATGATAATAGAATTTGTATTAATAAAGCAGATGGAGTACGAAAAATAAAAACTAAAGACTAAATAGTAAAGTAGGTAACTAATCACTTAAGTACGGTAAAGATTTAAATAAGTAAAGTACGATTATAGTGTTTCATTACTATTAAATTACTAATATTTAATATTTACGAAGCAATAAAATAGTAAATTATTATAATCTTATTGGATTATTGGGTAACCTGATAATCCAATAGTAATAATCAATATCGAACTGATAACCCAATAAATTTAATTTGAAAACCATTAAAAACTCAATAATCTAATAACTCAATAACAATAAACCAATAACATTTTTATCGGTTCGATTTATCAATAAAATCAATAAAAGGATTTGTTTTCTCAACTTTTAACATAATTCCTACTATAATATGAGTGTCCATATTTACCCATATTATCCATTAGATAACTCATTTTTATCCATTTAAAATATGAATCAAATTGAATATTTTATCCATTTTTACTAAATTCATATCCGACTCGACCCGCTCGTTTACGCTCCTACCACAAACTTAGAATTGAAGGGAGCGTAAAAGAAAAGAATTTAATCATTTAGAAGAACATGACAAAAACCTAGCGCATTAGCCTTTGTTAGCCCCTTAGCAACCAAAAGACAAAGATGTCATGTAGATGAAGTTCTTAATCTAACTGAATCTCTTCAAATATGCTAGGCATACATAAAATGTCCTCTCCATCTATAAACCAGTTGTATGGGAATTGGCGTCACGGTTGAGAAAATTATATAGATAAATATGCTCATCCTACCCTCAACCATTCATTTAAACGCACTAGCAACAAGTCTATCTCAACCCACTTGTAGGATTACACTGGTTTGTTGTAGCAACAAATCATCTTTGTAGTGAGCTCGGTGTCTTACACCACCTTCAAATACAGAATGCTGCAGGATGCGAGCAAGAGAAAACAACAAAACAAGACTTCGCGAAAGAGGATTCTGTTCAGTTATTTACAACACGCAGATCTGCAGTAGTTTACACCCTTTCCAACTCCATGTTGTGTTTGTCTAATTGGTCTTTCAACTCCTTTCTCCATTCTTGGATCAGTTTCTCCTGCTTACTTATAAGCTCAGTTTTAGTTTTCAACTCTTCTTCCATTTCTGCAATCTCCTGTTCATATTAATTGGAGTACACAATACTCCATTAGCAATGCCAAAAATTAGTGGGAAACGGTAGTAGTCCTCTAAGAACTCATATCATCTAAATTTTATCTTCTCTCGGATAATATCATCGGTGTTACTCAACTTACCTTTCTAAGCATGTCTGGTTTGGATGGCAGGTCCTCTCGTTGCAACCCAATCAAATAAAGTTGAAGCTTTTTAGCTGCTTCCATGAAATCTCTCGCATGCCTCTCAACATCAACTGAGGAACAAGAAAATTGTAACTCATTCAGAAAAAGGGAAGGAAAAAGATGAAAATTACTACACTTGAACAAGCACGGAAAGCACGACAAATCAAATAAAATGGAAAATGAGAAACAACTACAAGCACAAATTGAAAAGGAAAAAAGTCTGAACTTTATTCCTGCATAGGTGTTAGGGAACCATCAGAACCTGAAAACGTCACTATTGCTAAAGGACATTAAATGCCTGGAATTTCATCAAATTCACTTCAAGAGGAAAAATTCAAGGCAACTCAATGAAGCTTTGATTAACAGATCTAATAAGACAATAAGAACTAAAGAGAAACTGCATTCTGCTTAATTGATCCAAGAATCGCAGATTTGAAGAAGGGATTACAGATCTAGTAGTCCAAAATCCTGCAGAAGTGATAGGAAACTGGGAGGTGGAGGAGGTTGTGCCTCTTTGCACCCAAACACAGCAAATCATACAAAGACAAAGAGAAGGAGATTTCACTATGGGTACAACAAAACATGGTGAAATTAGGGAAATTGCTAGGGGTAGACTTCCAGGGACATGAAGAGGAAGCATTGGAACTTCTACTTCAGGTAGATAGTAGCTGAAGGGTAAGGAGAATGGAGACTAATGCAACATTCAAGAAGACCAGAGTCAAAGGTGCCCAAGAACTCAAAAGCTTGGTGGCCTTTGATGTCAAATTTAAAAGTGGAGGAAACAGGGCAAAATGGAGACTGATGCAACATTCAAGAAGACCAAAATCAAAGGTGCCCAGGAACTCAAAAGCTTGGTGGCCTTTGATGTCAAATTTAAAAGTGGAGGAAACAGGGCAAAGGGGAGAATCAACCATAATAGCTCCCGATGCAATTCAAATTAATTTCATGGAATGTGAGGGGATTGAATTATAGAGAGAAAAGGAGAACATAATAGCGCCTGATGCAATTCAAATTAATTTCATGAACGTGAGGGGATTGAATTGTAGAGAGAAAAGGAGACTTGTTCAAAGTATGGTACGTGAGTGGAATGCAGATATTTATTGTTTCCAAGAAACAAAGTTGGAGGGGGATGTTTCAGAAATAGTAAAACAAATATGGGGAAATAGATGGATCAAATATGAGTATCTAGAGGCCAGTGGGACAAGAGATGGAAGGGAGAAGTTCTTGAGACTGGTTCATACACTCTAGGATGATGTGGGATGGCAGAATGTGGAAGGGAGAAGTTCTTGAGACTGGTTCATACACTCTAACTTGCAAATTTGAAGCACAACTCCAAAAGTTTTTCTTGCCATATTACTGGGGTGTATGCACCAAACTTTTCACATTGGTACAAGGGGACAACCATGAAGCAGCTTCCAGATTAGACAGAATTTTGTTTTCCAAAGAATGGGATGAAAGTTTCAACAACCTGAGGCTAATCCCACTTCAGAGGATTATTTCAGATCATATCCCACTAGCTCCACAAGGTGGGACCTGGAACAAAAACAAAGCATATTTCAAGTTCAAAAATTGGTGGGTGGACACGGAGGGGTTCACTGTTAGAGTCAGAGACTGGTGGAACAATTTCAATTTTGAGGGGAGACCTAACTATGTACTGGCCTGTAAAATGAAAGCCTTGAAGAATAAACTTAAGGAATGGAGCAAAGAAGTTCAAGGAAATCTAGGCCTACAGAGAAAGAAGATATTAGAGAAGATGGCAGATTTTGATTCAGTGTTTACAAAACA
>DF361490.1:9381-26689 GCA_000787875.1 Solanum virginianum | reverse complement strand
AAAAAAGGGGGTTGGGGGGGGGGGGGGAAGTAGTAGTGGTGGTTGTCCAAATTTGCTTAAAAGCTAACTGGACATAGATGTACAATTTAAGGGGGCTCATAAGTAATATTGGCAGGTCATATTGGTTTTGTTCTAAACATTGGGAAATCCGGTTTATCCATATCGGAGAAACCTCTAACTTTCTTAGGAAGGGATAATAAAGAGTTGAAGAGATGTAGTCCTTCAATGCCACGACTCAAGGTGGCAAGCTTGTCTGCATGTTTATTAGCTTCCTAACGAAGTTGCATTTGCATAAAGAAGCGGCTGATATGGTATCCACACTCTTCGACTAAATTCCTGGTATCTTGAACCATTTCGTTGATCTTCCATGGGAGGGTCCCATTCTCTTTTAATACATCTGGTTAATAGCAGGGATTTTGTAGGTGGCTTCAATTATCCAGCCCTAAAGCTTATTCCTTAGAGAAGAGCTTATAGAATCTTCAAAGAATATCCTAAAAAAGAGAATACAATTGGTAAGAAGGTGAGTAAGTGTGACCGAAGAGCTTACAGAATCTTCAAATAATATCCTAAAAAAGAGAATGCAATTGGTAAGAAAGTGAGTAAGTGTGATAGCTGAGAAGCGTTCTTAATACTTTTTGACAAGGAGAGAGTTCCAACAACCCAGACATTCGAGAAGCCTCTGTTAGCACACCATTTAAGGCCATAAGGAAGAGCTACCATTTCCACTATTTTGCTCGTACCAGGTCCTAAGTTGATGCAGTATGCAAAGAAGAAGTTGCCCAATGAGTTTCTGATCGGACCACCTCCCCCTCAATGACCTTGAATGCAGCTACCATCACTGTTGAGTTTTACAAACATATTAGTTTGATCCACTTAACTATTGTAGTGGTTCTGTGGTGAATTTCGGCATCCAGAATGTAGTGTAGTCTTGTAGTGTAGACTTCTCCAAGACTCCACAATGTTAGCTTTGCCAAGTTTCTTCTTAGCAATCTAGTAAAAGGAATGTTAGCTTTAGTTCTGTTTATAGAAGGTATAGAAGCATCAAATTTGTTGGAGCATCTTGCTCTCTAGGGATGGCAATGGGACGGAGCGGGAGCGGGTGCGGGTGCGGGTGGGATGGGTTTCAAGTTATGTGGTGCGGGATGGGAGGGGGCAGGTTGCAGGTTTATTCGGGTTTAAGGTACCAAATAGGAACTCGAAGAAAATTAAGTCTTTGTGATTAATAAAAATCAAAGATATAAACTTTTTATATTAAACATTACAACAACCTAAGTTGCTCGGACTCTCCAAAAATGTTGCTGCACCTGTGTCGGATCCCTCAAAAACTATATTAAACATTGACTTTTAATTTTAACTTTTCTAAAAATTTAAACTAGACATGTGTAGTAAATTTTAGTTGTTGAAATGTTAATTAGAAATAATTAATTAGCAACTAAGAAAATAGTTGAAATGTTATCTAGAAATAGTTAATTACTTGTTGAGATGTTAATTAGCGAAAAATAAAAAAAAATTGTGAATTTTTAATTTTCATATTAAACTCAAAAGAACTTAAAAATCTATGCAGCGTGGGTCTACATGGGGTGAGGCGGTGCGGGTTGAAAATGAAAAAAAATTGTCATGCAGGACGGGACAAAGCAGTTTAACAAATTTGTAGGTTGAGCTCAAATCGCCCTGCATTGCCCCATTGTCATCCCTACTGTTTTCTGTATCTCCCAACAGATTATTGGGAGGAAGGCATGAATAATGAGATTAACGATGTGCTTTTTTTTTTTTTGTAATAGTATTCCACCAATTGAGGATGTGGATTTTAAGAGCAGTGTGGGTGTCTCACTTCCAGTGAGCCACCAATCTCACACCACACTCTTCTAGCATGATCACCCTAACAGAAAAGGTGATTTCACTGTTTCCAAGTTGTTGTTCTCATTACTTGCAACGCAGCAATGACATCCAGGGATAATATTGACGCTTAGCTTAACCACTTTCTCATCAGTAGGCGGCCTATTATAAACAGCTCTCTATGTGAGTAAAGCCATTTTTAATGGAGTGCTATTATTCCAGATTTTGTTGGTGGCACTATTCAGTCTCTTTTTTGACTAATGTTATCCTAGGCAGAGTGGAGAGTGAAGTGGCTAGAATTGGTATTTACCCAGATGGCTTTGTCATTTGTGTTGTCGTTGGGAATAATCCCCAAGTTGATGATATTGTTCTTCAGGTCATTGGGGAGCTCTACTTGGAGTGAATTCCAGTTCCATTCACCATTAATAAGAACAATGTTTAGCTTGATTGAGATGTGCCCATCATTGTTGGAGTAGAGAAGGTACAAGGGTCCTAGAGGTGATCATTTATCAAACCAAAAACCAACTTCTGCTCGTCCAACCTTCCATTAAATATGTTGCTCGCCGAGGACTTAGCTTCAAAGATGGTTTTTTAATTTCAAGAGTTGCGTGAGGACCGCTGAGTCTTTGTAGGGTGTTGATTCTGGAGATACTTAGCCTTCATGTAATCTCCCCAAAGAGAAAAACCGGTTCTCTGGTTCCAGCATACTTTTCCTAAAATTAGCACCACCTTCTTCAAAAGGGTAACTCAGTTATTCCACGGAATCAAGTGATGCTTTCCTCCGGAATCATTTCCAGAAAAAAAAAATCTTGCAATGATTTTCTCAGTGAGCTCAAGGGTGCCTTTGGGAGGATTGCTAGAACTCAGAAGATGAGTAGGGAGAGCTAGTAGAATATGTCTTATTAAAGTAGCTTTTCTCTGAAAGAAAGAAATTTGGTGTGACCTCTAATTTTATTAGTAACCTTATTGACAATGTCAAAGTAATAAGCTAGTTTCTTCTTCCCAATGATAAGAGGACACCCAAGCATGAACTGGACAATGCCAGAACATACATCAGATCTTTTTAGCTGTTGGATTAGGAGGGGAAGCAGTAAGAGTCAAAATAGACGGTGGAAGCTAATACAATCATGTGTATGGTGGTCAGTCTGTGAAGAAAAAATGGAAGTTGTTTTGAAGATAAATCCAATTCCATCCACAAAGTTAAATGGAACTGTATAGTATCTTTACTTTTTTGGTGTAAACAACTTTGTATTGATTATATTGATCAGATTATAGATTTGATAGGAAATCTGTAATAAACCCTTTTTGGAGGTAGCTAGCATACTCTTAATGCTGAAGAATACAACTTTGCTGGTTTCCAAAAAAAAAAAAAAAGAGGATAAGAGGACACCCAAGTTACTTTATGGGAAATTCTTGATATCTCATGCCAGTGCATCTTTTCAGTCTATTGATGACGATAAGACTGAGGGAGACACTACTCTTGTTCTTGTTTATCTGTTGAGCTGAGATTTGTTCGTACTTGTCCAGAGTGTCAATGATTAGTTTGATAGATCTGTTATTACCATTGCAAAAACTAATGGTATCATCACCAAAAGTTAAATAATTAATTCTAGGACTATTATTGCATATATAGGAACTCTGGTAAGCACTGTGATTATGCAGATTGTTAAGCATTTGAGACAACAACTCAGCACTAAAAATAAAAAGGGAGGGGAGAAAGAGGATCTACTTGCCTCAAACCTCTAGAAGAGTAAAGAAACCATGCCTACCTCCATTCATCACCACAGAATACCAGTTCTTGGAGATATAATTATGGGTGAGGTAAACCCAATGTTCAGAGAAACCAAGATGCCTAAGGACAAGGCAGAGGTAAGTCTAGGAGTCTCTGTCATAAGTTTTGGTCATATCTAGTTTCATGACTATATTTTCTCCTCTGTTAGGTTTGCCACTCTTGGGCAATAAGGACGTTTTCAGCAATGGCTCTGCCTTTGGCAAAGGCACTTTGATTCCTGGAGATACTTCTAGGAAGGATAGAGATCAATCTGTCATTCAAGATTTTAGAAATATTTTTACTAAAGGCATTACACAGGCTTGTAGGTCTCAAATTAGAGAAAGATTGGGATGATCAATCTTAAGGATAAGAACAAGTCAAGGATGACTATAGAATTTTGGAAGGATGTCACTTGAGAAGAAACCAGTCACAACTTTATGGAGATATGATGCAATGATGCACCAAGTACTTTGATAAAAGTATCCACTTAGGCCATCCAATCCTGGAGCACTATTAGGATCTAGAGAGAATACACAATTCTTTAGTTCTTTGAGTGTTGAAGAGTGCAAAGCATGTCATTGTCCTCTTCTGTGATGCACCTGGGAAGAAGATTAAGGGAAGTATAATCAAGGTTAGTTAGCCCCTTCTGCAATGTTGTCATTTCCTTCGAGGCAGTTGTTGCGTTCATCCATAATTTTCCCAATGTTCAGCCCTTTTCTCCTGTCTTAGATGATGTGAAAGTAGGCTGTGTTGGAATCTCCATCTTTAAGCCATTTGACCCTAGCTTGAAGCTTGCAAAATCTAGTGAATTCTGCCCTGAACCTAGAGAGATCTCTTTTGTTATCTCTGGTGTTGTTGGTCACACTGTTGTCTTCAAGCGCTCTAATTTGGCTTACAAGTCTCTAAGGTTCTTCGTAGAGGTCCCCAAATCCTATCTAGATCAAGAGCTCATAGCTTTACAAGTCTTCTTGATTCTCTGGTGAAGGATATACATGGGGTTCCCATTGACTTCTTCATTCCAAGAGTCTTGTACTATATCCAGGAAGTCAGTTTGATCCATCCAAATGTTCAAGAACATGAAGTCTTTTATAATGGAAGGAGTATCTGTATTCATCTTAACCCAAAGTGGAGCACGGTCAGAGCACGTTCTGGATAAGTAACACTGGTAGTATTATAGATATCATACCTTAGAGAGTTGTGGACAAGTCTAACCAATCTTTTCCAAATGGTGTTTGGGATCTCTATTGTCACACCAAGTATATTTAGAACCGGAGAAACCTGCATCTTGAAGACCACACTCATTGTGTCATTCAATGAAATCAAGACTTACTTCCATTCTATGAGGTCTTCCTCCAAATTTCTCATCACCAGAAACCACCATGTTAAAGTCACCTATTGCTGACCAAGGATCTTGGATAGTGTTTTCTATAACTCTCAATTCTGCCAAAGATCCTTCCTCAGTTCCTCTGTGCATTTGGCATAGATAACTGAAAGGAAAAAAATTGTTCAACATTTTGAGTAATTATGAAAAAAAAAATGTTGCTCCCTATCATGAACGATTTCAATATTAATGTTATTCAACCAAAGGTTCCCAGGAAACAGCCTCTCTACTTCTATGAGGTAGTGGTAAGGTCTGTGTACATTCTACCCTCCCCAGACCCCACTTGTGGGATTCCACTGGGTATGTTGTTGTTGTTGTTGTTAAACCAAAGGTTCCAGATTTTGTTAGAACTGTTGTTGTAGGCCTGATGAAAACCAAGCTTTCTTCTGAATTTGTCCATTTTATCACAGGCCACCATGGGTTCTTGAAGCTAGAGGAGAGGAATATGAAATTGTTGTTTAAGGAAAAGTAATCTTTCCAAGGAACCGTTGGATCCTATTCCCCTAATGTTCCATGATATGAAGCTAAACACTGGAAACATTAGTGGTAGGTGCTTTTTGATCTTTAAGATTAGTTGCAGCAGCTTCGATGCTAATGTTAGATCTTCCTAGGGGGTTCATCGGAGATAGGTTGTGCTCGGTTGTTGTGTCCAAAGAATCCATTTGGGGGTATTTAAGTGATGAGTATCTCTTTTCATGATCTCTGGTAGCCTCATTGCCTGATTTAGAGGAAGTGAGATCCTCTTCAAAACATTCCATGAACATATCTAAGTCTCCACCTCTAATGGTGTTCCATTGACTGAATTGTTCAAACTGATACCATCCCTGTTTCTCTAATATTTTTATCAGGAGGAGTAGGGACCTCACAGCAGGAACCTTCCTCTTTATTTCCTTAGTATTTATTTTGTTCATTAATGTCTGGGTCTTAGGAGTCTCTGTCATAAGTTTTGGTCATATCTAGTTTCATGACTATATTTTCTCCTCTGTTAGGTTTGCCACTCTTGGGCAATAAGGACGTTTTCCTTTCCTGGATCCCGATTTTCTTTAGCCTATCCGCAGATCTTTTCATAGTCTTTTCGATGTTAAAATTTGGGAAATTCAGAGTAGAAATTTCCTTTAGAGAAGTATAAATATCCATTATCAGAAATATGTTGCATTTCTCCTGCTTGTCTGACATTAGGAGGTATTGTAATTTTACCCTTGAGTTTAATCCTCTTGTTCAAGATGCTCGAAGTCTCATCTTTGTTGCCTTCAACCAGTGCTTCTACTTCTTTTTGAATTTTTTTTCCAGCATTCTTTGATTAGCAAGTTTGGATCTATCCTTGAATTTCATCTTCTTGGGGTGTTTTTCTTTTGATCTTCTTGTACTTTTTCCAATCTTGAGTTGTCAATAGCGGGTGTAGCTTTAGCATCACGAATCAATTGAGACGAGCTTGTCTTTCCTTCCCGCAGAATATCCATATCCTCTATATCCTCGTTCTGTAGTTGATTGAACCTGTTGACTGGGTTTCCCTTTAGATTGTTGGTAGATCTTTCCTCCTTTGGTTTGGCACCTTTGATATTGTTCCCAGTAGATCTTGTTCTCCTTTCCTCTTGGTTGCATCCATCCTCCTTGGTTTTAGATGTGCTAGCTTCCTTAGACTGATTCTTGTTGTGTGTCGTGTGATTAAGTGTTGATTGTGTTGTTAATTAGCATGACTTTAGGAGACTGTTTCTCCATTTCCTTGCGCAATTATAGAACAGAATATTTTCTTTTAATTGTAATTGATTGTCTTCCCTTAAATCAATTAGGATTCACTTGTATAAATATCTCTTTTCATGGGATGTAAAGACATACTGAAATACAAAAAAACCTGTTTTTTCCCCTCAAAATTCTACAGGGTTGCAAAGCCGTTGGTGCATTTTTCTCCCTCGCAGCACTAAGGTTTCTTCTTATTAAAAAGAGGTCGATTTTTCTCCCTCCTTGAAGCTGTACGCAAGGGCTTCTTCTGGCGGATCTTTTTAAAGATTCTTTCTTGCTTGGTCTTGTCTATCAGTTTCGAGCCTACCCACCAGATTTTAGATTTTTCCCGATAAACAAGGGTAGGGTTCCGGCAAGGCAGTTTTTGGGTGAGACAGATCTGTCTGGCAATTTTTTCCAGTTTTTTCTTCTCCGAGAGACTTATTTAAAGATGGTTTCCTTCTAGAGTCTTAGGAAATTCTATTTTCTGATTTGGAATCCTATTAAAACTACGGGGGAGTTGACTTCAGGAGGATCTTTGTCTTCGGATGAAATTCTGCATCTTTACCGATTCTTGAACTTGACTTGCCTTCTGTTGCCATATCTAATTACGTCCAATCAAGTACTGCCTTTACTACTCATTGTAATTCTTAGATTGTTGATTTTTGTGTGAATAGACACATGAGAGGCTCCTCTAAAGGTTTACAGAACTACTCTCCTAATCCCAAAGGGAATTATGTCAGAATAGGCTGGAAATTAGAATTGAGCAGTATATACGAAGCGACCTTAGTGTTACAACAGTAGCAACATACCCAGTATAATCCTACTAGTGGAGAATGGGAAGGTGGGGTGTACATGGCCGTTAGTGTTATTTACTTTAATTTATTGTTATATACATTGGATTAGTGTGATGGTGGATTTTCTCGAAGTCATTTATTTTTGAATTGGACTGAGATATTGTGGCTTTGCAATGGTGGGTTTGGCCTGAAATTTGTTTTAACATGTGCATGTATGAAACTGAGGTGCATGTGTTAGGGATCTGTTTTTGGTGGCTTGATTATACTTATAACGATAACTAATGTGTCAATGTAAAACGGTTGGTCCTTTATATTTCTGAATATGGCATGCTTCCATCATGCTTATAAATTAGATGTTATTTATCTGGACATATCACGTTGACATTTTGTTTTTCGTATGGTGCTTCTAATTGCATTTGAGCTGCCTAAGGTACTGTTGACCAATCGTATATCAATGTCTGATCTCGAAGATGGTTTTTGGAGATAAAAGTTATGGGTAAATATCCTTTGCACAGTGGTCTTTACAAACACTGCTTGTAGAAGCTCTTTGTCCACTTTGTAATTCTGAAATAGCAGATAGTGTTTGTGGTAGATATCCTTGCTGATAGGCTGTTGAATTTTATATCTTTAAGATACATATATTTTCAGTGGGCATATATCGACTTGAATGGATCTTTTTCTTCACTAAGAATGCTTCCAAACATTACCATGGTGACTGCAGGGATGTTTTTGAGGCTCGGGGTTCTGAATACAGAGCTTGGGCTTGTGTTCAGAGTCTGAAGACTTCTCTTGATGAACACAATTTGGAAGTGAGAGTGAAATCTGCTATTGAAGCCGAGGCTAACTCCCAGCAGAAGCTAGCTGCTGCAGAAGCTGAGATTGCTGAGCTGAGACAGAAATTGGATGCTTCTAAAAGGTCTGTTTGCCCTCTTGTTATTTTGAATGATGAGTCGTCATACTGCTCTTGGTAGATCATTCAGAAAATCGTCTGTGCGCGGCTGTGCGCTTTAACACTAAGATGACATCTTCCTAACTAGGACCTGAAGTTATTATGTACTCCCATACATGAAAACTCTCATAATCCTGTTGTTGGCAATGACCTTGGTGAATGGTTGGGCATGCTTTCTGGGCTTGACTTTGTATAAAGTATTGGTTGTGGAGGGTCTCAAGTCCAGTATTGGTTGGAAAAGTGTACTTTAACCATGCATCTCCGGCCTCATCACAAGTTTTAGCATGTTTAGGAAAGTTGTCTAGTTTCTTGATGGTTTTGAGAGAGGACCTTGGACTTTCAAGAGAGAGATGACCCTGGAGAACGTTTCTTTTTATCAGTTCGATAGAACTCTTGTTTTTCTTGTTCCTTGTAATAATTCATTAGTGTCCTGAGAATATTCACGAAGATAGTTATTCTGGTTACTTCAGGGAACGGTCTAGACTCTCGGAAGTCTTGAAGTCCAAGCATGAAGAAACTGAGGCATACCTCTCTGAGATTGAGGTCTGTTTACTGTTTATGTGCTTATAGGTCAGTTGTATGGAAGTTGGAACAGTAGCCTTGTAAAACAATCTGAATGATTTGGGAGATTCTTTTGTTCCAGACAATTGGGCAGGCCTACGATGATATGCAAGCTCAAAATCAACAGCTTTTCCAGCAAATCACAGAGAGAGATGATTACAATATAAAGGTAATATATCTGACAAGAATGCCTTCAATAGCTTTAGTGTTTGTGTAAAATTGGTAAGAAACTTTTTTATATGCCATTAGTTACTTATGATGAAAAGGTGCCATTAGTCCTCCCTATTTTTTCTAATAGGTGAAATCTGGAAATTTGTTCTCAATTTAGATGCCTCATAAGTCAATTAACTTCTTCATGTGTGATGAAGTTCATGTGTGGTGGAGTCACTAAAGCTTTAGGGAGTAGTAGGGTTTTGATATTTCTCATCAGACTTCATTTGTCAGATGTAAAGTGTTTCTGCTACTGTCCTCCAGCGATTAACTTTTGCTTTTCCTTTTACATCATATATCAAAGGAGAAAAATGATTAATATTTGCTTAGGGTTGTTAATTATTTTCTGAGGAATGATTCACTGGGTATGTTGTTGTTGTTGTTGTTTTTAAGGGTGTTACTATTTCTGATAAAACTAGTTACCAGCTTTCAAAAAATAATAATTCTGCTGCTTTGTTACTGCATCTATATTGGTTTACTGTACCAATTAGCTCTTCTATTTCTTACTGCTAACCACTACTACCCTCTAGATAGTACATCCCAATCTACATATTCAGTAAATGCTAATTACAGATTCAAATTTGCTTTCAGTAAACATGTTCACTTGCTGCTACTTCCATGGCTATCTTTCTTCAGCCATTATTATCTTTTACTCATTTATTTAGGGAAACTACTTAGAACTATCTAACACCACAATGAGCGAAAGTAGTTTTAAAAGAAGTACCACAATGAGCGAAAGTAGTTTAACTGTAAAGAATTTTGGAAAATAATTAACTGTAAGAATTCTTTCAACCAAATTGCATGTAACTTCAGTTTGTCAAAACTGACTACCTCACTACTATTGCAAGGAGGCTGAAGAGTTGGTAGAAGACCTGGAAGTAAGCATCATAATTATCTGATTACAAGTTCTCAAAGGGTCAAAGACTTGGAGTGGAAGAAAGAGCTGAGGCCAGTTGGTGCTCAAAGCATAAATACAGAGTGAAAAGCATTAATGAAAAAAGTGAATTAAAAAAAGTAAATAAAATGTGAGTACATATGGTCAAGAATAATAAGCAGTTTCATCAAAGGTGAAAAGGTGAAAAGTTGTATTGGGTTTCTAGAGCTAGTGCAGACAAAGCACTAGCCTTAAGAAAGAAAGGCTCTAGACCCAAATAACAGTTTTCTAGTCAAAATAATATAAAATATCATATTAAGTGAAATATTTATTGTTTACTGAAGTAAGAAGTGTATTAATAACAAAGCATCCAGTTGATGCAATATTTACAAAAGTAGGGATAGTCAGCTCTAGAAAGGGCAAAAAATAAAACCTACCATAATACAAGGGAGCTGACAAAATCCTTCAGGGTTAAAGGAGTAAGGTTAACCCAACTAAAGAGCAAGACTAAGCATCTTCCCTTGAAATTGGAGCTGTTATTTGAGCTCCTTTAAAACATCTTTGATTTCTCTCTGTCCATAAGCCTCATACAACAGCAGCTGGAACCATAGGCCATCATAATCTCCTGATGGACTTGTTAACCTTCCACTTGCCCCAATTGACAAAAACTTCTTTGAGACTGTAAAGCATAACACACTGTAGACCAAAACGAGAGAAATTGACCAGATGTCTATAGCAATAGGGCAGTGCAAAAATAGGTGGTTCACAGTTTCTAAACTGTTTAAGCACATGTAGCATCTGTTGGCTTTAGAGGACCGAACCAAACTAATTCGGTTCTTTGGTTTTTGGTTCGGTGTTGGTGTTCTTTTTTCAAAAGTTCGGTTCTTCAGTTCGGTGTTCGGTGTAGGGGTTTTGAAACTTCGGTGCGTTGACGAACTGAACTTTTATTTAAAAAAATTATATATATATATATATATATATATATATATATATATATATATGGAGAAATCAAAAATCAATTAAAAAACAATTTTATTAATTTATTATTCATTTAATATATTTAAAAATAAAAAATTAATAAATTAAATTAATAATATATAAAATTAAATTAAACTGAATCATTCATGAAACTAGTCAAAATAACAATAAATTTGTAATTCATATAGTTAACTTAAAATATTATTTTCAAGAGAAATTCAAGCATATTTTTGCCGATTTATGTCATGTAAAGGGATTCGTCTTCATGTTTGTTTTCCTCGAGCAATAGTTGGAGGCGCAAGTTCTTGACAAAGATAAATATAGTGTTTTAAGCACAATAAGTGTTCCATTGGGCACATTATTACTTAACATGATTTTAGGTTCTTAAGTGTCTTATGCTTTGATTTTGGCCTCATTTTATTTTTCATTAGTTCGCACCGAAAAACCATTTTAAAAACACCAAATAAAATCAAACCGAACTTGAAAAAATGTTCGGTTTGGTGTATGGTGCACACTTTTTCAAAACCGAAGGACCGAATGCCCACCCCATGTTGGCTTTAGCTAAATCCTCTTCTGTTGAGATTATCTAAGGATATCTCAACCCTACCTCTATTTTGTTCTCCAAATATATAGTTCTCAATTTTTTTAGACTATTAATTCCAGCCAAATTCTCTGTTTTACTCTCTAAAAAAGAATCTCTCTCCTCAATATTATATTATTATTTTTATTTTCATTTTCATTTTCTCATTAAATAATACAAACCCTTTCTTTTTTCAAATAATCACCCTATATAATTTTCATGATATATAAAATTTTATTTTATTTAAATATTTTATTTTTTCGGAAACAACCACTCTATCTCCATGAGGTGGTGTTAAGGTTTGCGTACGTTTATCCTCCTCAGCCTCCACTTACGGTATTTCATTGGGTATGTTATTGCTATTTATTCATCATCAATAACAACATACCCGGTAGAATCCCACAAGTGGGTCTGGGGAGGGTAAAATGTACACAAACCTTACCACTACCTCATAGAGATAGAGAGGCTGTTTCCGGAAGACCCTCAGCTCAAAAATATCAGGTCCCAAAAGTGGAAGATACTAGATATGCATTTAAGAATGCCAATATAATTTTAAAAAGCCAACAAGTTCTTGACTTCTTAAAAAGCATGCATACAAGAATTCCAACATAATTTGACTATATCGAATTCTTGAATTTTCTTTCTTTCCTTTTTAATAGAAGGAAGACTATCAAGATAATGGGAAGAGCAGTAGCAAAATCATTTCAAGGGAAGAGGAAATAATTGGGTAAGCAAAAACCTAGGAGAGTTGTTGCTATTTAATGTAAAATTATATTTTATTCTAAATTTCTAAAGAACTACTACGAATAATTGAAAAAAGAAATCAACAAGTACAATCGCCATCACAACCTCAACAATTCTCTGGATCATACGTTAATTTTTTTTCGAGTATTGTTAAATCTGTAAACAGCCTACCAGATTACTAAATTATTGTTGTGATTTTTAAAGTTATTATATTATATGTTGTTATCTTGTATTTATATTATTTTCTCATGTATTGTATATTTCCTACCAGATTACTAAATTATTGTTGTGATTTTTGAAGTTATTATATTATCTTATATATTACGTTGTTATCTTGTATTTATATTATTTTGTCATGTATTGTATTTTTAAGTTAAAATTTTCATCTTATCATTTAAACTTTGTGTATTTTTCATAGTGAAAATTAATAATAATATCAAATTTTATCACATAAAGTAACAAAAAATTTAAAATAATATTTGAAAGATTATTAATTTGTGGTGAAAGTAGTATATATTAAATAATATATTTTTTAAAATGTTATATTACATTTGTTATCAAAATAAAATGTTATATTACATTTAAAAGAACTACGAATATTAGAGATTTAAGAATAGCCTTATATGAAAAATAATATGTTAATTACAAAATGCTAGCAATAATTATATAATATTCAAAAACTGAAATAGAGATTATGAATTGTAGTTCTCCAAATTCATCTCTCTATAAAGGAGTATAGAGTGTATACTAAAAGGATAGTTGGAGAGCCCCTCTCTATTTTACTCTCCAAATATAGAGAATAGAGAGTGAAATAGAGATGAGCTGGAGATGATCTAAAGTTAGTCAGGAATTGTTCAGAGCTATCCAGCAAAAAACACTATTCTTGGGAAGCAATTTGACCGTCCATGTTAGCTTCCACAGCCACCGATCAATTAGAGTTTTGCTGGAAGTCAATAGTTGGTAATTGAATTTGACAGAGTATGTACCATTTATGCTGTTACCCCATTTGAGCATGCCATTTTTCAGGGGGGTTGACAGCAGTAGACTTTAATCTTCCAATCATTCAGGTTCCTTCTCAGTCTAGGGCACCAACTGTGTCCCTCCCAATTTGGTGAAACAGTGGAATCAGGATAGGAGGCAACAAAGAATATCATAGGGTAGAGCTGCTTCAATAGATTCTGTCCAAGACAAGGGTCTTTCAGAAGAGGATATGGTTCCCATTGCCTACATGAAGAGTTGTTTTGGTAGTGAAGTCGGTCCACAATTCCTGATTATCCACAACCATGAGGTAATCTGCTAGCGTCCGTAACCCAATGGCTATCATGTCCGCTTTCCCAGTTTTTATGCTGGTTTTATTCTTTTTCCTCATGGTTCTCACCTTCGGAGCATTAGTTCCTTTTTCTGGGACCACTAGTTTAGACACATTCCCTTTGCTTTGCATTGATATGTTGGGTTTTTAGAGTTTCCTGTCCACAATTTCCTTGCATCACTTCAAGAATGCTCCAGAAAAACGTTCTGTCTGTGCATTTCTAGTGTCTCAGGATTCTACTGCTGCCAACTTTGTATCTGTAGTTAGTTCATTTTCTGTTCCACAGCTTGTTTTAGAGGGAGTACGGGCAAGACAGCAGCGGGATTGTTTGGCCTGGGAAAGCCAAACCACGGAGAGGGCTGTTGAAGATGCCAATACAATGGTCAGTTCCTATGAAATGAAAGCTGACAAAATTGATGATCAGGTAATTGCATGTGTTCTGAAGTGCCAAATGTTTATATTTCTCCGGACTTTTACATGTACGTATTTCCTTTCAGTTGAGGGGATGCTCAGACCTAGTCCAGAAACATGCTGAAGAGAGGGTTCAGAATTCTCTTGCTTTGGAGAACACCCAAAAACGGTTGTTGGATGTAAGAAAATCTTCCCGGCAATTGCTGGAGACACTGGAAGAACTGCAATCCAAGACCGACAAAAGCCGAGTTGATCTTGCACGGTTGCAGATAGAACTAGAGAAAGAAAGGTAATTGAAGGTTAACTTTTGTCTGTATGCCCTGTATCAATTTATTCTTAAACCAATACTCTCATGTGTTTCTTTATTACATGGTCCTCACTTTTACTTGGCTAGGTTTGAGAGGAAAAGAACAGAGGAGGATGTTGAAGCTCTGAGGAGAAAGACTTCACGTTTGAGATCACACATCGAAGGGTCATCTCTTATTGAGAAGCTTCAGCAGAAACTTAGGGAATACAAGGAGATACTCAATTGTAGTATTTGCTTTGACAGGCGAAAAGAGGTGGGACCAACTGACTATTTCCTTATTTATTTGGTCGATCAGCATCACTTTGTGAAGTTGAAAGTACCTATAAAATGTCATCTGATTTAGGATCCACTGTTGCAAGTTTGTGAATCTGGTAGCAGATGGGAAGAAAGATTCTGTGTCGGCAAATTGCTCGAGGCCTAATTCTTCTTCTGATGATTGATTCCACCCCCGGATGAACCATATAGCCAAGAGAAACCATGAACATTCTTATTTTAGACTGGTTATTGAGATAATAATATGGCAATATCCGTGAGATTTTTTAGTGATGAGATCCATGGTTTTGGGTTTGGGAAACAACCGGTAGCGAGACTGACTAGTACCCCCTTAAAGAAAATAGTACATCTAACCAAATGTGTGATAACCAGTAGGCTGACTTACAACATAGATTTTAAATGTGTTACATGATCGTCTGATGTGAATAAGCACAGTTTTCCATCATTTTGTGAGATTCTAAGAGATTCTGACAGCCAACTTGTTACAGTGATTGGTTTTATTTTTGCCATGGTGGTAATAGAACTAGTATTCTCCAAATATTTTTTAGATAGTGGTGTGTTGTCTAGCCCAGCTTGTGCATGCCTCTACTATCCCACCGGTATGCTACTTCCAGTTAGCACAGGTACTTGGTAACGTTATGTATTAAGATTTATTATGGTTTAGACATGATGAAATCGTCTAGTTTTTTTTTCCCTGCTGGGAATTGATCCTTTTTCTTCAAGGTTTGCACCTGCTCCATGGAGTATAGAGTGTATACTAAGAAATCGTCTAGTTTTTTTTTCCCTGCTGGGAATTGATCCTTTTTCTTCAAGGTTTGCACCTGCTCCATAGGTCACACCTGTGGGTGCAAGTAGTTTTCTCCAAACATGTAATTATCTCCGTAGTGAGGAAAGAATTTCACTTTGCTAGACTCTTTTGTCTGATATTTATTTCACTATGAGAGCTAAGATTTCTTTATTACATTACAGGTTGTCGTCACGAAATGTTACCATCTCTTTTGTAATCCGTGTATCCAAAAAATTGTAGAGACTCGTCACCGCAAATGCCCTGTCTGCTCTGCAAGTTTTGGAGCAAATGATGTGAAGGCTGTTTATATTTGATCTGAAACATGAGAATGTCTGGGCATTTTTTTAATGTCACTGTTGTGAAGCAAGATAGGTAGTAACATAAAAATAGAAAATTCTGCTGGTGGTTGGAGATTTGATGTGGTCTGCGTGGATTTGCTGGTGCTAGTCCAAGGGTTCCTGATTTTGTTCATCTTTTGCTGGTTCTAGTCCAAGGTTGTTGATTTTGTTAATTTGGTCTTGAGTTTATTTTATGTAGATGCAGTTAAGCTCATGTCTTTGGTTACTGCGTTCTATTATTGATGGCCATGTTATTAAGTCCCCACCCAGTGCTCACCCCATTGCAGCGCCCTCCGTCCCTTCTCCTTTACACTTTGTTTGGATGGTTGTTATGTATTGTTTCATAATATATTGTATTGTGTTGTAATGTATAGTATTGTATTGTATTGTATTGTTTCAATGAATACAATGTTTGGATAGGTTGTATTGTTCTCCGTTGTTACATAATGTCATACGTCCATAATTTTGATGATAAATTTATAAGAAATTGTAGGGTTTTTAGTAGATATTATGAAAAGATGGGGTAAATGATAGATTAGAATTATTGAATAGATAAATAAAGTAAAAAATGAGAAGATGTTATTAAAGTAACGATGCGATCACACCAAATCGGTTGTTACACAAAATGGGTCTTTTTGTCGTTACCTAACGATGGATTTAAATGCTATGATACAATGGAATTTAAGTAACAATCAAAATAAATATTGTATTTGAACTAACAGTACATTACAATACAACGGGTAAAACCATCCAAACAAGGGGTCAATCAAGTATTCTCCTTCCTTTCGAACCATTCATAATTATTGCCTGAATAGGTTTGTTGAAGTCAAGATTTTCTAAGAAAACTCTCTTTTTTGAGTACATGTTCTACGTGATCACTTTTCAATCTTATTGCTGATTAGATGCAGCGTTAAGTACACATTGCTGCGGAGGTTTTTGCTCAGGTCCACTCATTTCTTAGCAATTGCCTCTCAAGGTGCATATAGTTAATTTTCTTTCTTGTCCAGCTGATTTACCACGGTCTTGTGTTATCACGAAAGTGGACTGCTAGCAGATAAATAATTGGTATAACTAAGCCTGTGCCCTTTTATCAAAAGTATTTACAATCTTATGCTCCTTTACATTTAACGTCCCTGTAATCAATTACACTCAATGCCAAGATTCTGTGTCGGCAAATTGCTCGAGGCCTAATTCTTCTTCTGATGATTGATTCCACCCCCGGATGAACCATATAGCCAAGAGAAACCATGAACATTTGATATATATATATATATATATATATAATATTCCATATGAATATCGCTCAAAAAAACAACACTGCTCGTTCTTCAAATTCTCTTTTCTTTTCGTAACTTGCCTTCTACGCACATTCACCAGCTCTCAATTTCACAGTCAATTTAATGAAAATCTCTCTCAATCAATGGAGATATACCGATTCTTCTACAACATGGTGGAATTTGAAACTCAGATCAGTAGCACATCA
>DF361491.1:44878-63725 GCA_000787875.1 Solanum virginianum | reverse complement strand
ATTTGTAATAGTACTCAACAACTCATATTTGAGATTTAATCTATGATATTATGTGACTATTTATATTGAGGTATTACTCTATTAAAGCAAGTTTAATTGTATGTTTTAGGTAAATTGGTTAAATCGTGTGTTTTGCTCGTCTTCAAAAATTGTGGATATAAATCATACATAGAAAAAATTTATTCAAATTTTAGATAATATTTGCAAAAGGTGTGGTTAAACACAACTTCAATTTCAAAAAATTCAGATAAAATGAAAAATATTTAACTTTCATAGTCAATCACATAAATTGTTTTCATAGTCAGCCACATAAATGAAATTTGATTATAATTTTACAAATAATATTTGATTGATTGAACATATTTTATTAAAAGAAAAATATCAAATGTAATTTATGAGATCTAATATTTTAAAATAATAATTATTTTTAGTACAACAACATCATCATACTCAGTGAAATTTTACAAGGGTAAAACGTATATAGACCTTACCACTACCACATAAAGATGGAGAGACTGTTTCTGAAAGACTCTCATTTCAAAAATATCATTCCAAAAGCAGAACATACTAAATATGAAACAACAAATAAAGTGAAATAATAATTATTTTTAGTGTATATATTTATAAGAAATGTGTTAAATATTAAATGTGACACTCTTAGAAAGAATTGGTCTTGTAGGGCAACCAATGATTAAATTAAGCTTAGGTTTATCACCTTAGGGATACAAATCTCTATGTCCTATTTATCAAAATTGTAAAGAACATAGATACATGACAAACCTAAATTGCAATGAACAAACGTGATAACTTAGCATAAAAGATAGATAATCTAATAGTAGCTAAAAAGACAGATAATCAAATATTAGAAAATATTGTTATGTAATTGGTTGGAAATAATTTTTTTTCCCTAGAATAAAAGACAGATAATCTAATAGTAGCTAAAAAGACAAATAATCAAATATCATAAAATATTGTTATGTAATTGGTTGAAAATAAATTTTTTTTCCCTGATAAAACAAATAATAGGAAATATTGATGTGTAATTTATCCTTTGAGGAAGAACAATCATTTAGATCAATAGAGTAACTTAATATTTTTTATACGTTTCTTATAATAAAAATCATTAATAAGGAGAGATGTTTGAGATTTTAAAAATAATAATTATTAAAATTAAAATTAAAATTAAAATAAACTTATCTTAAATTTTTCAAAATAATAAATAATTTGATGCACGTAGAGTCGATGACTAGACTACAATAATTGAACTTGAGGGGGGCTATAAATGCAGAGAAGTATAAACACTTCAATTATGATATAACATATAACACATAAATAGATAAATATTTAATAAAAAATATTATATTTCAAGATATAAAGTAATATAATTAAAGGTAGAGCTCTCGCCTCAGCTTTTTCTTTGAAATCGAGACTGTAAAAAACCTAATCACGTACCTTTTTTTTAAAGAATATGTAAAAAAGATAAAATAGGATAATTAATTTGAGACAGAGTAATGTATTGTCGGAAAATTATTGCTTAGTTAGTTCAGACGTATGTTCACTTTGCATGTCGTTTAAAAAATAATGATCTGCAGAGTAATAATATTTTTATAAATTGGTGTTTAGTTTAAGATTTTAAAAAAATGATTAAGAGAATAAATAGCTAATATTAAGAATAAATCATGAAAACATATGTTTTTTTGAGTGATATGACAAATGTGATAAATAAAAGTAAAGGTATAATTATATATTGTTAATACATTGAACAAGTAAAAATGAATAATGGTACAGTCAAAAAATAGTATCTAAAAAAATTAAAGTGTACGCCAATCTTACTCTAATTTCATAAAATTAAAATATTATTTTCAAAGAACATCCAACTTAAACAACGCTCAACAAAATAGTTTGATTGTTAATTTATTTTTAAAACTATCCAAGCAAGTGGGATCAACTTTTTTTTTTAATAATAATAATTATTATTTTTATTATTCCAATGTACGTAAGAATTGCACATGTTTTTCGTGTTAGGCTGTTTCTAGTAAAGATTCGATTTGTGTGGTCCGTAACAAATTATATTTTTGGTAGGCTTGTCATGTGAACACATTCTTTTTTTCTTCTTTTGTTTTTAGTTTGAACTGCTTAATTATAAGTTTTTAATTTTATGAGATGATTTATAGTTATAAGGATCTTTTAGTAGGACGTATAAAAATTATTTTGATTTGAAAATATTAAAATTTTTAGTAGTGTTGATATCTGTTATACTGAAATAATGTGGTCAAATTATCTTTGAACTAGCACATAGAATAATTAAATTTTTTGGTCTTAAATTAAAGATATCAAAATGTTTGTTATTGCTGTGGTCTTAAACATATTATGTGAAAATTTGAAATTAAATAGTTACAAAAAAAAAACTTATATTTGAGATTTAATCTATGATATTATGTGCCTATTTATATTGAAGTATTACTCTATTAAAACAAGTTTGATTATATGTTTAAGGTAAATTGGTTAAATCATGTGTTTTTGCTCGTTTTCAAAAATTGTGGGTATAAATTATACATAGAAAAAATACATTCAAATTTTAGATACTATTTGCAAAAGGCGTGGTCAAGCAAAACTCCAATTTCAAAAAATTCACATAAAGTGAAAAATATTTAACTTTCATAGCCAACCACATAAATTGTATTTGATTATAATTTTACAAATAATATTTGATTAATTGAACATATTTTATTAAAAGAAAAATACCAAATGTAATTTATGAGATCTAATATTTTAAAATAATTATTATTTTTAGAACAACAACAACATACCCAGTGAAATTTCACAAGGGTAAAACATATATAAACCTTACCACTATCGCATAGAGATTGAGAGACTGTTTTTGAAAGACTCTCGTCTCAAAAATATCATCCTCGAAAGCAGAATATACTAAATATAAAATAACGACTAGAGTGAAAAAAATAATTACTTTTCGTAAACAAATTTTTTTTGCAGGTTTAAAAAAAAAGAAAAAGCACCAGACTTTTCCCAACATTTTATTATTTATAAATAGAAAGCAAAGCAGCGTATATCAATCAACTTGTGTCTTCAAAATTTCTCTCTTTCTCTTAATATTTTTGTCGTAAAAAATGGATTTTAGTAGCCAAATTGAAGTTAAAATCATGTCAAAAAAACTCATAAAACCATCTTCACCAACTCCAAATCACCTCCAAAATTACAAATTATCTTTTTTTGACCAATTAGCTGAGCAAGCACACCTGCCATTTGTTCTATTTTATCCCAAAAACAACTCTAAAATTACCACAAATAATATGATACAACAACTTGAACAATCACTTTCTAGGATGTTGACTCATGTTTATCCTGCTGCTGGTAGATTTGATGAAAATAAATCTTCAATTATTTGTGATGATCAAGGTGTTACATTAATAAAAGCTAAGGTGAATCGTCGTATGGACGATGAATTTCTCCAACAAGCACATAACAACTTGGATATCGTCATGGAATTTTGGCCACAGGGCAGCAAAGAAGTGAACGCGTCTAATGTGTTCATGACACCAGTTATGCTTGTACAAATTACGATTTTCCAATGTGGGGGAATCGCGCTGTCTACTAGCACTGCTCACCCTGCCATTGATGGGTGGACGAATTTTACCTTCATCTACGAGTGGTCCAAAGTGTGTAAATCGGAAATTCCAGCTGAAAAGATCGATCGATTTCATGAGGTTTGATTTAGCTAAAATTTTTGGACCAAAAGATAACATGACATTTTGCGACCAGGCAAAACCTCTGGAAGCTAAACTAGTGGGGGAAAACCAAATTATAGACGAAGTCTCCCTGTCAAAACTCAGAGAGAAGTTAACAAACTCAGGAGCATTAGGCTTTACCCCCTCAAGAGTTGAAATGGTCACCGCGATTTTATGGAGGGGTCTACTCCGTGCTTCACAAGCAATAACAGGGGAAATGAAGAGTTCTGTAATGTCATTTCCCCTGAATTTGCGCGGTAAGCTTATAAACTACCGCGAAGCAACTAATCCTTTTGGGAATTTTATTATTGACATTCCTATAACATATGAGCCTAAGAGGACAACCAACATGGAGTTACAAGATTTCATAGTATTAATAAGGGAGGCAATGCAAAAAACTCTTGATTATTGTAGTGAAACTTCATCACCAAATGAAGTAATTGAAATGGTGGCTAATTTATACAACAAATATTATGAAGGAAAACAATGGGGAGCTAATGAAGATGTTGAAGAATTTACTTGTTCAAGTTTGACTACGTTTCGTATTCAAGAAGCAAATTTTGGATGGGGGAATCCAAGTTTAGTGCATTTTGGATCAAGAAACAATCAAGTTTTTTGGTTGTATTCTACACAATGTGGTAAAAGTATTGGTGTCCAAATGGATCTCAAGGAAAAGTATATGGATTTCATTCAACATGATCAAGAATTCCTAGCTTTTACCAAAGTTTAATTTAGTTTTGTGGTAATAGATTTTGCTATTTTTAGTCAAGCATTTACTTTAGTATTTCGTAATTACATGTTGATTTTCAAAAACACCCTTATTTTGACCTTCATACTTCAAATCTTGTCACCAATATTGGTAGAATTAGGATTTCTATCAGGTAATTCAAAATATGAAGAAGTTAACGAGGTTTAATATCTATCATACCTACGTAAAATTAACTTTGACCTTATCTATATATAGTATATTCTGCTTTTGGGATGATATTTTTGAGATTTTTCGATTCATCACTGGCCTCATTCAAGAATTATGTTTGATCCAATCCGCAAGAATCAATATGATACACCAGATCCGACTCGGTTATTGATAGAGTGAATAGATCTGGCATTTCTTGAAATCTCTCTTCTGATGAAAAATCGTAGTGTAACGTGTATCTGCCCCTGCTCCGGTCATGGAATAGATGAAATAAATCAAAAAAATGAATTTTTGTTCAAGAATGAAATCTTATTGGAACTGTCCATATCCAATTCATCCTTCGGAACCATATCACATCCCAGATCTGATGAAATAGGATGAAGGGTCTTTCAGAAACAACCTCTATCTCTATGAAGGAGTGATAAGATCTGCATACATTTTACCCTCCTCAGACGCCACTTGTGAAATTTCACTAGGTATGTTGTTGTTCTATATATAGTGTAATTTTTCCACAGTGAAAATTCAGTTGAATCTTCTTCCGATAGTCTAACTCCGCCCCTGCTTAGTATATAAAAAGGATCATTCACTACACAAAATGTTACTCTGCTACTGATAAATCCTCCCTCTTCATGACTTTTTGCCATTCAAAATGTCTGCTTTTATTGCAACACAAAGTTCACTGACTACAAAAACTCAAAACAATATTGGTTCATACAAACTTAGCGTACTTGATAACATATGTTTGTATGATAGAGAAAACACATCAATCTTGACGACGATTTCCATGAGAAAATACTTTCCATCGTACCAAACACACTCGGTAAGTTTATTCACGAGCAACATGCACCAATTGTTTTCCAACATTTCGACCAGAGAAGAGGCCGACTAGAGCACCTGGTGCACTTTCAATTCCTTCAGCTATGTCCTCCACATATTTTACCTTCCCTTCTTTTATGTGTGGAGTAACCATTTCGACGAATTTTTGGTACATGGGAAAGTAATCCATAGCCAAAAACCCTTGCATACGGAGTCGTTTTGAGATGAGGCAGAACAAGTTGTGCACTCCTTCATTTTGCTCGAGGTTGTACTGTGAGATCATCCCACATACAGCAATTCGTCCGCGGATTCTCATGTTGAGAAGAACAGCGTCAAGCATCTTTCCTCCAACATTCTCGAAGTAAATATCGATTCCATCAGGGAAGTACCTGGTTGTGTTCAAGCATGATATAGTTAGTAATTTAAAGAGTGTAATCTCTATAACAACTTAGGCTAATGGATGAGATTGTTATACGCTTCAACAAACTAAATCAACATTTGGTGAGAAATATATGTTAATTACAAAAACTAATAACACCAAAAGAACGTAAGATCTATGTTGCTCGGAGTCTTCAAAAATGTCAACAGGTGTGTATCGGATCCTCCCAAAATAGTGTATTTTTTGAAGGATCTGACACAGCTGCGGCAATATTTTTGGAGAGTCCGAACAACTTAGTTTAAGATACCATGAAGAAAATGTTAAGGAGAAACGAATAAATTCTAGCTTCTAATACAAGGAAAAAAAAGAACATAACATTTACCTTTTCAAAGCTGCCGATAAATCTTGTTCCTCTTTATAGTTAAATGCTTCATCAAATCCAAACTTGTTCTTCAACAGTTCAACCTAAAAACATGAAAAACACGAAAACAGTTAGATCAGATCATCGGAAATGCTAGTCCCTGCCTAAACTTAATGATTTTCTTCGCGTAAAATTATCAAACAGTAGTACCAATAGACTTCAAGCAATATCACATACTTTTGTGACTTGTGAGAGATCAAACTGGCTAAAAAATGAATAAATACTTCTTATTTCTTATACACGCAATATCATATATTGTTTACTAGAAGGGTATCTTTAAGAATCAACTCTAGTTTCTACCTGTCCAAACAGTAAGATGTTATTCATCTTGTTGAAGTGTGTAATCATGTAAGAGCTTCATATGTTAGAGAGATCACATTTTTAATTTCTTAAAGACACGGTGTCTCAACGTCCTCCCACGTATGAACTTGATTCTTTTCTCCTCAGCCAAACACAAGGATATATTTTTTGCTTTTCATTTGAGTATGCATGACTTCTATATGCACTGCTACCATGTTGAATTGTGTGACAATATCGCATTATCGTGCATTACAGTAAAAATAAAGATGGTATTGGATCTCAAGCAACGAACATCTTAAACTAAAAGAGAAATGACTAACAATGAAAAGGGAGATATCTTCCCTCCTGATTCCCCTGTTAAAGGAATGACGAGGCAATGAAACTCGGCTTGACATTAGTTAGCACAAATATCATCAAGATCCTAACAAGCTTTCAAATCAATAACATAGAGCAGATCAACCATTTTGGTAAAGAGCGTTTCCTGAAGAAAGCTTACCTTTTCTTTGCTTCCAGCACTTCCAACAACATAGCAACCTACTAGCTTAGCAAATTGTCCAACGAGCTGGCCAACAGCTCCAGATGCAGCGGAGACATACACAGTTTTCTCCTTTCTTTGGGGAGCATAGCTCATAAAAACCACCATAAGCTGTTATTCCAGGCATCCCTAAGAATACAATTACATTGGTTATCTTTCTATCGTTTTTACACTAAACATTTTCTAATTGTCTGTCTGATGTGTGAAAAATAAACAGCAAGGGATCTCAGAAAACTCTCGATTCAGAAGTGCAAATTTGGAAAAGGACAGACCTTTGCCTTCATTTTGTTTCCACAAGGAAATAGAAAAAGAAGAATTTTCCGGCTTGAATATGAGTATGAACTACGACAAGGAAGATTAATCCTTCATTCCTTCGAAAGTCAAACATTGGATTATTTTAATGCAACACATTTTAAAAAGAAACAGGATCAGTTCCAGCAAAGATTGAAATGGTATTTTTTCTTTCGAGATATAAGCATTGAAGTGTGTGATCATCTAACATCCTTTCCCCACAAATCCAGAACGAGAAATCTCAGGCGTGGACAATATAACATGGATGTCCAATAATGGATAAACATTCTTATAATAAGTATAAACATTCTCAAAATTATGTTTTAGAACTCCAGCTGGCCAGGCTCAACATATAAAGACTTATCGAAATGAAATATACCTCCACTTGGTATTTCCTGTGATATTTTTGAAAGAATTAACTTACCTAGGATTCCTGTATAGTAGGAAAGGGGTACATCTGTGTTGTGAATTTTAAAGAGAGTCTCAGGAGCCTTGATGATGCTGTATTCTTCCCATCCAGTTATTCCCCAAACTAACTCGTCTTTCTTGAATTTTGGATGAGCTGAATCCACAACTTTAGCAACTCCAAATCCCTCAAGAGGCTACACAATATAAGATAAAAAAGAATTCAATTCTCATTCATATAAAATTGTAGAAGGTGTAGTACAAAAACAAACACTTAAATTTGGCCTCCGTTGCCCAGGTAAGCGCTCCAACTTTGAGAGTGCACATCTAAATATCTTGGGTCTCAACTGACAGCCAAACACTCCAACTCGTCCCCATTATATTTTGTGGACACCAAACACAGACATAGCACATAAAATTTGAAGGTGTCTAGATGATCATTTTGTATGTTGAAGTGTTCAACTGCATAATGGAGATAGTTGACATGTTTATGCAGACGTGCACATAAATTTTAAAGGCGTCTAGATGATTATTTTATAAGTTGGAGAGTTCAACCACACGGTGGAGACTGTTGACTTGTTTAGAGGTGCGTACTCAAAGTTGAAGTGTTTACTTGCCAGATGAGTCCAAATTTAAGTATTTGTTTATGTATTATGCCAATTGTAGAATCTAACAAAGTTGTCATCCTTTAAATTGTTTAATGAGAAACCTCTGTATATACCAACACAACAGATATTGGTTTACCCAACACTTATCCTCCTTGTACCGATAATATCATTTAATAAGTTACTTAAATACTCATAAATGAAGCGACATGATGGATTAGGATTCATATAGTCAATCTCCACTTGAATTTGGGCTTGAGGCATTGTTATACTAGTCGTGTTGTTGTATTAAAATTTGTTGTTTTGGCACCATTTATAAAAATCCGGGACATGGCTAGAGTTATAGCTACTGATTTGTAGCTTCGCCGAAATTTTGTATTTGTATTAAAAAATCCGCTTAATCATGCTTAATATGATTAGATAATTTACACATAACCCAATAAGCTGCTTTTTCTAGAACTCATAAACTCAAAATTCTGAATTCAGCTTTGTATACTACCTCCTATCATTATTATCCGTCCTCGTTTAGTGTGAGCTATCAGACGGACATAGATTATTTGTCTCATCATTTATAACTTAATAATGGGATGAGTTATCACAAGATGAAATAACTTATCTCGACATAAGTCAAATTTACATCAACATTTAGTGCACCATCAAACCTTAAAGAAGCTGTCAGAGAAGATATAACCTGCACAGGTTGCACAAAATTAGTACTAGCTAATTATAGCTAATACGATATTAGTACTCTAAATCGGCTTCAGCCATACTCCATAACTTTGATCCAAACTCGAAATTTATTGAATATATACAAATTAACATTATTTAAAAATTAAGTAACCATAATCTTCAAAATTATCCTCAAATCTTAGTAGCAATTTCTCCTCATTTCCCCCTTCCCCTGTTTCCCAATTTTTAATTTATTGGGAAAATGAAAGCAAACAAATTAAAATAATAATGATTTAGACTTACAGAGCCAGGAGTGAAGGAGTCTGTATAGCTGCCCTCCGATTTCGTCATACGAGGTCTCATATATGGATCACAAGACAAGTAAAGATTTTTCACCAAAATAGTGTTGGAATCTTCTGGAACTTTCAATTTCACAGTGCTGATTTTCAATTCCATATCTGATTCTTTAGGAAACCCAGTTACATAACTCTTTAGTAAGATCTGTTTGTTACTCACTTCTCCCATTGAAGCTGTGAGAAATTTCAATGTATCTAATTGAATTATTGGTCTGGTTGGGCGATGATAAGGTGCTTTATTACTGCCGTCTTCTTCGTGATAAATTGATGGGGGGGATATTGGCTAAGTGGGACATAGGGCGGGTTACTTCTGCCACGTGGTTTGCACGAATAGAGTTTACCTTGTGCGCATATAATGTGCATAAATTTCTTTATCATAAAAAATAATAGTATTCATTTTATTTCATTTTAGTTGTCTTATTATAATAAGGTTTGATATAATTTTTAAAAAAATTTAGCGAAAAATTGTGTTTGACTAATATATCTTTTATAAATATTTAAACTTGTATCTATATAAGTGCTTTAAAATTTTTTAACAATTAATAATATGAGTAAAGATGAAATAATTAATTCTCTTTTAATTATTTAAATTAATAATTATTTGAGGATACTATTTTTAGTATAGCTAATGACTAAAATAGAATGGAGGTAGCGGTATATATATATCTCCTTTTTCTATTTTCAATTGTAAGAAATTATGTGTATATTATGCAATAATCGTCATTTATCATGTGTCATATTAATTTTTAAATCTTTTTTATTTATTATTTTACTAATATTTGATTTCTATTAAGTATTTCCCTTTCTTTTCTCCCTATTTTTTTTAACCTCAATCTCTGCAAAAGTACAAAAAGGAACATATTTTCTCAGTTTACTTTTTGATATTTTAAATCTATTGATTCGACTAATTTGAATTTTCAACCCCCTATAAAAAACTTTTAATAAAATGAATATAAGCTTTCATCAATGTTGTACATTTCATTAGATATGTATAATAATGGTATAAATAAAACATTACAAAAATACAAAATACAGTTTAAAATTTGAAACAAACAATTAAAGTATAGTAATTACCAACAATATTTTTCATCTTGTACATTATAGAATATAATTCAGTATAATATTATATAAAAATAATAATTATTTTTTTTTAGAGTTTATAAGCAACGACTAAGTTCTTGGAAACCAGAAGCTCTTCCTCCAGCATTAACACATGAAGCTTCAGCTTGACCATTTTTATAACTAAGATTCACATCTTCAAGTGTTATTCCACTACATGGATTTGTTTTGCTACAATCTAATTTCACTGCAACTTCCGTAGCCGATGTTCCATGTATGTCTTCATACGTTATATCACTTATCTTTACACCAGATCCCTGAAAAAACGAAAAGTATAATCAATAATTAGATTATGATTAGGAAACATAATCCAATTTTGATATCATTATTGAATACCTGATTAGGACAGCTTTCATGATTAGGACAATAATTTTGATCTATGATTATTGGATTCTGGACATTAGACATAACAATATGTTGAAACAAAACATTTCTAACAAAGCCATTGCTTGGCCTTGCCCATGTTTTTACTCTCACACCGTTCTCGGTTCCCGTGAAGGTAACTGTCTTAACTGTCACATTTTGTACTCCTTGCTCTTGTGAGTCCCAGCCTAAGCTTCCAATGCTGCATAAACATCGAGATTTTTCAGTAGGAAAGATGAATGAATGAATAGATATTTGATATGTTGTGTTTCCAAACCTGATTCCATGGCCAGGGCCACAAGCAATGGCTTCAATCCATAAGTTAGAATTTCCTGGGCCAATGGAGATACAATCATCTCCAGTCGCGATGTTTGAGTTCATAATACTCACTCCTGACGATGATTGTACATGAATTCCATCAGTATTAGGGCTATTTCCTGGAGATGACACCTTCACTCCTCGTAGCTTCGCGTTATGGCAACCGTCTAATAGAACATGGAACATTTGGCTATTTTGTGCAGTTACTCCACTGATTATGATGTTGTTTGAGTTGTAGAAGGCTAGTGCCTGCACATGAAAGTTAATAAGGACATTTTTCGACCAATCATTAGAAAATATGAAAAAACTTAACGTACCGTGGTTCCTGTAGGGCATTTCTTGCCTGAGGCCATTTTACAAGCCCAAAGACTAGCACCTTGACCATCAAAAGTTCCACCATAGATAGAAACTCCGTTAACTTTCTCAAACTTGATCCAACTTCCATCATCGCCAATCACATTATAATCAGAAGGAGCCAACAGAGTGCCATCGATACGTATAGTAATATCGTTGCTCTTGCATGTTTGGCCATTGAAATACGCGCTGCGAATCAAGTAACTTCCACGTGGCACATAAATAGTGGCCGCGCTAGTTGAACCACAGGCTGCTGCCCATGCACTCAAAAAAGCTTTTGATGAATCTGTTTGGCTGTTGGATTTTGCTCCAAAATTTTGGATATTGTAAATTGTATTTGCTGCTAATGATAAGTTGAAGAAAAAGATGAAGAAAAGTGGGAAAATTGTTAAAGGACTCATTTTGCTAAAGGGAAATTTGTAAAAAAGATTTTTGAGAAATTCAAATGATTAATTGATGAGGAATTTGGAGGAGTTTAGAGGGGTATTTATAGGCTTTGGGGTATTCTCAATAATAAATACTCCCTCCGTCTCATTTTACGTGACACTCTTTTTTTTTTGTCTGCCCTAAAAAAATGTCACCTTAAAATTTCATTTGCGCAGAAATAATTCTCAGCCACACAAATATCTAAAAATGATTTTAGACCACAAGTTTTAAATTTTTTTTTTAGATATTATGTTAAGTCAAAGAGTGTCACATAAATAAGACGAAGGGAGTAGAAGTTTAGTTTTTTTTTTTTTAATAGTTGCTTTTTGATTAGAAAGAAAGTAGGCTATTCTTCCAATGTGGTCATATTGGGATTTGGGAAAATAAGACTTTAAATCATAATCCAAGATATGCAATCACATGGCCTAAATCAAGGAATTGTTGGGACCTTATTTTAAGGAGAAAACCAAGGGGAAAAAAGTTTCTTATTATACATTTAAATATTAATTAAATGACTTTAAATGTTAGCAATGTAGTTGTGTTTTTGTTACGTATAAACATTAAAATACAAAAATCATGCCCATGCATTTTGGTTACAATAAAGTGAAGCTCTAACATCACATATGTAGAATTAATTATAGTTGAGACGTTAGGAACTAATTAATTAAAGGGATCTTAACACGAATAATCAAGACAAATTTACTAATATTTACTTTTTAATCAGTATAATACTGATTGGATGGACGACTATTTAGATTAATTATTTCGAGGACTAGGGTCAAGATTAGGTGGATACTATTAGAAGTTCCAATGGATTTATCCTAAGTTGAATTTTTAATTTTTGTTTATGATAAAGTGTATATAGGCTAGACTAGCTACTAGGTATTTGGGAGCTATAGTTACGCAAAATCACACATGGTTAGTTGACATAACATGATAAAAGAATTTGTTATACTTGTTGAAAAATTAGAAACAAACCAATAAAAAAAGAGGATTTTAAAACATTCTGATGGAAATAATCCTAATTGGCTAATGGCTTTGAAATACTATTACATCTGAGAATAAGTATCATCTTAGTTAAAAATAATGATCGCGCTCGCCTTGGACCAGGCCGCGACCCTCCAGGCAGGTTGGGCTCATGTGATGCCGGCTTCACTGAGGAATGTGAAGGATAGTCTTGAAGTAACGGGTAAAGTTGTTGTCATATGATCAGGAGTTACAGATTCAAGCCTTGAAAATAGTTTTTGCCAGAAATGTAAGGCAAGACTGCGTACAATAGATCTTTGTGATCGGACTCTTCCCCGAACCCTGCACATAGCGGGAGCTTTAATGAACCAGACTTATCCTTCTGCCCTTTTAATGTGTCATTTATTGAACTATCCTTATTTAATAAATGTCTCTTGAAAATTGAATACTATTAAGAAGATGGTATACAAGAGTATAGCTGAAAAATCATAAATTCCTAAGATGATACTTAAGGAGATGTTTGATCAAGAAAAATTTTCACTTTTTGTGTAGGAGTTGAATTCTTGGGATTTAAAAAAAACAAAATGGCATTTATTTGGGAAGGTAGAGAATAGTAAAATTAGCACTACAAGTTCACACCATCCATTTAACTCATGACTTTTTATTACATACTTTAATATAAAGCAAACCTGAAACATGGGATCCCCAAAACAAGGATACATGCATGCATGAAATTAATAGGTATACCACATAATAACAAACAAGACATTTAAATTTGATCTTATCGAACATGTAAAAACTGCAACTTTTGAATACGCACACTAGTTGAATACTCTAACCTACAAAACGATCACTAGATATCTTTAAAATTTATGTGTCACGTCAGCGTCGCGTATCCATAAGACAACTAAGATTAGTTAGAGTGTTTAGTTGCCAATTGAGACTAAGTTAAGACATCTAAACGTGCACTCTCAAAGTGATAAAATTTACTTGCTCGCGATTACTATAGGGATGACGAGCCCAATCCAAAATATGAACCTATTAAACTGATTACAAGAATACCAGTTATTTTCACCTCATAAGGCTCCTAGAGTTAGCTTTATTCCCTGATCTGAGGGCAGAACTGTCTTATATTAGGGTAGGGGTAGCCCCAAGTGGGAAGAATCGGAATAATTTAGGTTTTTTTTATTTATACTTAGGTTTATACTATTACAATTCCAATAATCTATTAGGTTGACACTATTACATATTACAATTAGAATGGATAGAAAATAATGAACTTTTTTTTTATGCTTAGGTTTAATTAGTAAATCAAAACAGTTAGCCGCCATAAAGTTGGCTGTTGTAGAAGAATAAACTAGTAGGTAGGCATTTGGTGGGCTAAAGAAATTAATTCATACATAGTTAGTTAATAGATGATTAAATTTGGAGGGGTCAAAATAATCCAGTTAATAAATAAAAGAACTATTAGTCTAAGTTGCTAAAAATTATTTAGGCGGAGATTGATCAGGTCAAAATGGACTAAATAATTTAAACGTACTTCAAATTCATTCATTTCTTGTCAAGTTTTAATTTATTTGTTTGTTTTTTTACAATTTATTTTCTTATCATATAAAACTTAATTAATAATATATCAAATGAAATAATACTTTTTATAACTAACACAATTTTTCATGAGTCAATTTTAATTAGGTACATATTTATCATAATAATTTTAATTTTTAGATGAGTTAAATTTGAGCCGGCCAATTATCGGTGCATTTCAATTTAATTTCTAGGTGCAATCATGTCACAATCTTTGAACACAAGGATTTCAGTTGATAGTGATAGCATTTTTATTATACAAGTTGAAGCATTTACAACTTATAAAAAAATAAAATAAAAAATAAAAACCCAAACAAAGTGATCTTTGATGCATATGATGTAAATATTCTCCCTCTATTTTAATTTATTTTTCTTTTTTGACCTATATAAATTTAAAAAAAAATTATTTCCTTCATTTCTTTGGCACGAAATTATAAAAAAATAAAATTTTATGATTTTAACTAAAAGTTATATCAAATGTACCGAAATGTGTCACTTGAAAAGTTTGAATTAAAATATTACAAAAAAATAATAGGGAAAAAAAGTGCATTGCTCATTCACGCTATATCAATTATCATGTATATACATATCAAACAAAAAATAATTGGCCTATAGCTATGACCATTATTAATTTATTTTATATATATATATATATATCTTTTTCATGTAACAGTTGCATGCATATTTCATGCATGCACGTATCCCTTATTTTTGGGATTCCATGTTTTAGGTTTGCCTATTACTTCTTCCATTCAATTTTATCTATCCATTTCAGATTTTGAATATTTTATCGTAATACTCATATAAAATATGTAGTTTTAAATCTTGAAAGATAATTTAAAGAATACGTAATTAACCAACATGAGTTGTGACACACTGGTGGGAGTGTTTCACCCTTAATCAGAAATCTCGGGTTCGAGCCCTGGAAATGAGTAAAAGTGAACGTGTATATATTAAAGTATGAAAAGATCAGATAAACTTGACTATTTGGAGGCCGCCAGGCACATAGAATTGGGAAAATTGGCATCAAAGATAAAGTCCACTTTTGTTTGGGTTCTCATTAGTTTTCAACAAGTTATGGTGAATTATATTCATTAAAAAAATTTTGTGTGGGAAAATTGGCATATGTTTTCAAAGATTCATGACTTTTACCTAGAAGATAAAAAGCATGTTAAATGTGAATTTTATTGAAAGTATAATTAAGTAAATATAAAGTGTTCTCTGTCTAATAGATTAAGTTTTTAGGTAATGGTATTCGAGTATACACATGTTCTGGGTTTGATTCTAATGGTATTAGAGTATAGAGAATATTATTATTTTTTTAAAAAAAGAATTTGATGTTTGGTACCAAAGGTGTTTATGGCTCGGTTTGGATCGCTTATTGGTCAAAATCAAAATCAAATCAATTTAATTGGTTTTAAATTCTTAAAACCAAACCAAATTAATTATTATATACATTTATCGGCTTTGTTATTATCAGTTTCGGCTATTCGATTATTAACCATGCAAAAAGTTAAAAGCAATGATACATTCAAATCGGAGAAAAAGTGACAACAATCCATTCAAAATGAAAATAGTTAGAACGACTGATATTATAGAACTTTTAATCGCTAAATCTACTGTGAATAAAGTTTAAAAATGTACCATTTTGGCCTAGAAGAAAAACATAGTTACATTTCTAGTCCCACCAAGAATTATCATAGACATTCATATACGTAAAATCAATAAAAGAATATAATTAAAAGAATATAATTAAATAAATAAAAATATGACCTCCTTTACAATAGCTACGATATAAATAAAAAAGAAAAAACTACGCCCTTATTCCTTTGAAGCAAACAATATACATTCATATAACCCCTTACATGTATGCCCCTAATCAATTACAATCAATATCCCCTAATTAATTTACATTTAATATTCGCATGTTGACATCAGCGACCATCCTAATGATACCGGTATGGTATCATATATCAATGGAGTATCACAGTGGATACCATATCAATATACTGGTAACGTATCGCAGATGATATAGATAGGGCATCAATATACTAGCAGAATATCAGAGAGAATGGCAACATGCTTTTCTATGATACACTATGGTATCATATTTAATTGTTTCTTAAAATAGAGCTCAATCCCATATGATACCGATAGGATAATAATGTACCGGTGGAGCATCACAGAAGATTAAGTTCACTCGTATATGATACCGATATGTTATCACAGACTTTTGTATCATGAAAAATATATTTTCTACTAAATTAGAGTTTAATATATAAGATTGTGACTTAATAAATTTTTTTCTTACTCATTTCTTAAAAAAAAGAGTTCAATCCTATATGACACTGATAGAATATCAAAATACCGATGGATTATATGATACCGATTTGGTATATACCGACAGAGTATCATAAAGGATTAATTCATAACATTTATGCTGACGTCATAGGCGAAATAGGAAAGAAGAAAGTGCGATAACAGAGTAAACAGTTTGGTCATGGTCCATTAACAATAAATAGTTTAAGTTAGATCTAATTTGAGTAAATAGTTTCATAATTCGATCTATTTTATATAGTTTCCCCAATAGAAAATACACATGATTTAATTGATATATAAATATATAAGATGACACGCAAACAAATTGGTCCTTCCTAGCTAAGTTTCTTAGAAAGAGTTATATATGTCAATTAAATCATGTGCATTTTTGCTTAAATTCAACTATAGACCAAAAAAACACATGAACCCTATATACACAAAAAACATTCAAAACTTACATAAATTAATGCATTCAAACTAGTAATCCCTAGTATATATCCACCTAATTTTTCACCTTAATCCCTTTAATTAATTAGTTCCTAATAATATTCAATCTTGATATGTTTCAAACTATTGCCCTTTGTGAAATCATAAATATGTAGTGTAATTTATCTTCTAGAAAATATAAAACTTCAATAAATGAAAGGACAAATATGAAAAAAGTTTCAAACATTCTTTTTGAACTTTGAACAATTCAACCATTTTGAACATTGAAAAAAGTCTTAAAAATTCAATTAACTTGAGACAGATGGAGTAATTAATTCTAGGACTAATTTTAGGACGAATTTTTCTCATATTTGATTAAATTAAATGACATGATAACTTTCTATCTCGGGATCACTTATATATATTGAGATTGTAGTGTTATTTTTAGGAATAATTATATCAAAAAAATCCTTTGATCAATTTAACTACTTCTTCCATCCATCTTAACTTGTCCACTATACTACTTTGTAATGTCCAATAATACTTGTCCATTTTATGAAAAATCAAGAGATAATTTTACATTTAATTCCTAATTTACCCTTATCGTTAATTATTTTCTTATTACATTTTTCAAGGCATTATATTAATTACATTCAAAGTATGATTTGGTAAAATTACCCTATTATTTCTACTTTTTAATTCATGTGTCAAGTCAACAAAGGACAAGTAAAGATGGACAAAGAGAGTACCAAACAAATAATCAATTTCAGCTTCACCTTGGTAGCCATCGTCATCTTCTCCTCCTCCTCTTCTGCTTCCAATTTTTTTTCTTGAAAAACTTACTTAAGTAGATCCCTTTTAATAAATTATTACTGATTTTAGTGATACTTTTTATTTATTACCATTTATAGCAATATATAACAATACTATGATAAATATGTGCTTGTGTTAAAAGTGCATCATGCATTCAATATAAATCTATTATAACTGTTTAGTGAAAATAATTTATTATTGTAATAAATGATAAATATTTTCTTAATTTAGTATATCTATGTAAGTTTCCCTTTTTTTCTTCCAATCCTCCTTCTTATATTGCTTTTTTCTACTTTTATTTTTTTAAAAAAAATTGATTTACTGCGAATGTGAATCGTTTTGAACAAATTATATATCAAAAGACTTGAAACAATGAGAGGTCTTCACATCTAAATTTTGGAAATACTTAGAGGTGATTTTGAGTTGATCGAGATTGAAAAGTCGGTATATACTTAATGTATAATTGAACTATATTCAGCTTATTGAGTGTACCATGATGTATAGTCAATGTATAACTCATTTTTAGGTAATCAATATTGTATAGTCACTAGTCAATGCATGTATACTTTCTATGACTTTTATCAAGCTATATTGTGTAGTCAGTATATACTTCCTATAATTTTTTACTATTTTTTGATGTAAATAAAATGTGGCTATATTTGTTGTATACGACTTATGTCATTATATATATATATATATATATATATATTTATATATATA
>DF361491.1:16167-44789 GCA_000787875.1 Solanum virginianum | reverse complement strand
TATATATATATATATATATATATATATATATATATATATATATATATATATATATATATATATATATATATATATATATAAAATTATCCCTTATTTTCATCCAATATTGAGGTGGAAAACAATCATAAGATAACTAATCTTGAAATAATTAAGTCAAAAATAACTTATCCCCAAACAAACGAGATGTATAATAAACAATAATCTCCGCCGCCTCCACTCCCCAACCCCCAAACGGCCTAACCGCAGTTGTTTTCTCCTTAAAATAAGGTGCCAACAATTTATTGATTCTGGCCACACGTGATTGCATATGTTGGATTATGATTTTAAAGTCTTAATTTCCCCAAATCCCAACATGACCAAATATTATTTGAATAACCTAACTTTCATTGATTAAGACATCTTTTTTTGTCTTAAACGTCTATAAATATCCCTCTAAATTACTCCAATTCCTCATCACCTATCCATTTGATCAACTAATCCTTTAAATCCCTCAACAATCTTCTTAGCAATTTTATCTTAACAAAATGAGCCCCTTAGCAATTTTCCCACTTTTCTTCATATTCCTCTTCAACTTATCATTAGCAACAAATCCCATTTACAATGTCCGAAACTATGGAGCAAAATCCAATGGCAAAATAGACTCATCAAAAGCATTTTTGAGTGCATGGGGAGCTGCATGTGCTTCTACTAGCGCGGCCACTATTTACGTGCCACGTGGAAGTTACTTGATTCGCAAGGCATACTTTAATGGCCAAACATGCAAGAGTAATGCCATTGCTATACGTATCGATGGCGCTCTCTTAGCTCCTTCTGATTATAATGTGATTGGCAATGACAAAAATTGGATAGTTTTCGAAAGGGTTAGTCGAGTTTCTATCTATGGTGGAACTTGATGGAAGTTGGATCAGGTTTGAGAAAGTTAACGGAGTTTCTATCTATGGTGGAACTTTTGATGGTCAAGGTGCTAGTCTTTGGGCTTGCAAACACTCTAAGAAGAAATGCCCTAAAGGAACCACGGTACGTTAAATTTTTTCATATTTTCGAATGATTGGTCCAAAAATGTCCTTATTAACTTTCATGTGCAGGCACTAGCCTTCTACAACTCAAACAACATCATAATCAGTGGAGTAACTGCACAAAATAGCCAAATGTTCCATGTTCTATTAGACGGTTGCCATAACGCGAAGCTACGAGGAGTGAAGGTGTCATCTCCAGGAAATAGCCCTAATACTGATGGAATTCATGTACAATCATCGTCAGGAGTGAGTATTATGAACTCACACATCGCAACTGGAGATGATTGTATCTCCATTGGCCCAGGAAATTCTAACTTATGGATCGAAGGCATTGCTTGTGGCCCTGGCCATGGAATCAGGTTTGGAAGCAGAACATATCAAATATTAACACATAGATCTATTCGTCGACTAAAATGCATGTCCATATCTCGATATTTGTGCAGTATTGGAAGCTTAGGCTGGAAATCACAAGAGCAAGGAGTACAAAATGTGACAGTTAAGACGGTTACCTTCACCGGAACACAGAATGGTGTGAGGGTAAAAACATGGGCTAGGCCTAGCAATGGCTTTGTTAGAAATGTTCTGTTTCAACATATTGTTATGTCTAACGTTCAAAACCCGATCATCATAGATCAAAATTACTGTCCGAACCATCAAAGTTGTCCTCATCAGGTACTTGTTTATCACAGTCATGATAAAATAAGATCAATCGCGTGTTCCTTTATCTCAATCTAACCAATTACATTACACATTTTCTGTTTTTTCAGGGGTCTGGTGTAAAGATAAGTGATATAACGTATGCAGACATACATGGAACATCGGCTACAGAAGTTGCAGTGAAATTAGATTGTAGCAAAACAAATCCATGTAGAGGAATAACGATTAAAGATGTGAATCTTAGTTACAAAAATGGTCGCGCTGAAGCTTCATGTGTTAATGCTGCAGGAAGAGCTTCTGGTTTCCAAGAACTTACTGGCTGCTTATAAATAACAACAAGAGTTATAAACTACAAATGTATTTTGCAATTAAATTTACAGAAACTTCAAATAGACCAAAGTAGAAAGACATTCTATTGAAATGAATTGTGACAGAACAATTTCACTTTGAGTTGCTAGGCCAGACGCGATTCAAAAATCGCGCTATAGGCTCAAGTAAACACTTGTAATTTCAACAAAGTATACACTAAGATGATCTCGATTTTTTCCTTATAAACAACTAGTAGGTTGAATTATACCAGTAGTTGTTCCTGCAACATTAGCACATGAAGCTTCAGCAGCTGGTTCATTCTTATAACTCAGATTAACGTCTTCCAATTTTATTCCTTTACATGGATTTTTCTTACTGCAATCAAATTTCATCGCGACTCGTGTTGCTGAGCTTCCATGGATATCTTGATATGTAACATCGCTTACTTTCACACCTGAGACTTGTCCAGGACAATTTTTGTTATACGGGCAGTAATTTTGATCGATGACAATTGGATTTTGAACGTCAATCATCGTAATGTGCTGGAAAAGAACATTTTTGACAAATCCAGTACTTGGTCTGCCCCATGTTTTGATCCTTACACCATTTTGTGCGTTCATAAACATAACTGATTTCACTGTCACATTCTCCACCCCTGCTTCTTCAAAATCCTTGGCTAAACTTCCAATGCTGCACAAAATTCACCACATAACATGACGGAGTTTAAGTTATACGCATCGTCAGTTTGAAGAATTTTTTGCATCATCATGTCACATTTACCTGTTGTAGCAGGCCACATGTCTTATTTTCAAGATTACATTACCTATAGATATCATAGGGATAACCTGACCATCATGTCACACTTACCTGTTGTAGAAGATGACGTGTCTTATTTCTAAGATCACACGTCTCACATTTTAAAGAGGTTTACCTATAAATATCATTTGGACGACTTGACAGCCCTTAACACAAATATTCAAGACAAGATTACCTGATTCCATGGCCAGGACCACACGCGATATTCTGAATCCACAAATTAGTAGTTCCTGGACCGATGGATACACAATCATCTCCAGTACTGATTATCGAGTTCAAGATTGAGATGTTAGACGATAACTGAACATGAATGCCATCAGTATTCGGGCTCTCCCCGGGGGCATAAACCTTCACACCCTGCATTTTCACATTTCTGCATCCATTGACAACAATGTGAAACATCTGGCTGTTCAATGAAGTAAGCCCCGTTATCGATACATTATCAGAGTTGGAAAATCCCAAAGTCTGCAATAATAACAACTTTCAGTTTAACTCAAACTGACTTTGGAAGAAAAGAAAATTAATTAACCATAAATATCAAAGTAGAAAATGCTTTGACAGTTAATTCACATAAAGTACACATTTATCCTTATTTGAAGGAAACGTTACACTCAAAGAAAACTGTTAAATGTATAGAAACAAACAGTCTTTGATCACCTTGTCTTTTCAATTAACCAGCACAAATAGCATTTTCCGTCCCTCTATCACACTATCAGATCATCTTAAAAATAACTATACGTAACAATTCATTAAAAGAAAGACGAGATTAGTCCATCACTTGAATTTAGCACAAATAGTATTTACCATTCATATACCATACTATCAGACCAGCTAAAAGATAACTATCCGTTAAAAGAAAAGCAGAGATTAGTCCATCACTAGAATAATAATAAAGCAAGTTAATTACTTGCTACAACATGATAAAATATTTGTTACATTTCTTTTATTATCGATATATATAAGTTAAATTTCTCTTATAACTTAACACGTATCGTGGAACAATTCTTGCTAAAGAGGAATGAAATTTTACTTGCTGCAACAAACAAAATAGTTACGTCTTTTATCCTGTCAGTGCATATAAGTTAAAATTCTTCTTCTAATAGTACTGTTGGTCCCACTTGGATAATTTTTTTTAAAGAGGAAAGAAATTTTGACTAATGTGATAACTACGTGTAACAGTTCATAAAAAGGTGAGGTTACATAAAAAATAAAGCGTCTTACTATCACTGTCAGTATATATAAGTTAAATACCGTAGCGCCTCTTGGGCAGTTGTTGCTATAACTCTTACAAGTCCACAAACCAGATCCTTGTCCATCAAGACTACCACCAAGAATTGAAACACCATCAACACCTTGAAATAAAATCCAATTTTGGTCATTTCCAATCACATTATAATCCAAAGGCGCAACGAGTGTTCCATCGATACGAAAAATTATGGCCTTGTTCTTGCATTTCCCTTTAAAATGTACTTGTTTAACTGAGAAATTTCCTTTTGGAACATATATTGTTGCTGGTTTTGAAGAGCCACAAGCTGAATCCCAAGCAGTTAAAAATGCATTTGATGAGTCTGTTTTCCCATCTGATTTTGCACCAAAGTTTATGACATTTAAAAGCATAACATTATTAGCTATGGACTTGGTGAAAAAAACTGAAAAAAGTGAAATTAGCAAAAATGAAGAAAAGGGGTTGTTAATTTTCATGTTTCTTGATGAAATATGAAAATTGTAAAATTAAAGACTCAAAAAAGAAAGAAAAAAAGAAGATTAAGAGTAGTGAGGTTGAGCAGTTTTTGAGTTGTGGGATGTATTTATAATAACTTTTCAGTTTTCCATTTCATAAAAAAAAGAAAAAAAGATCTTTTTGTGGAATAAATAAGGCTAGAAAAACTGTTTTTTTGGGTAGTGTAACTTACTTTTTTTAAAAAATGAAAATTTTGAGAAAAAAGAGAAGGCAATTAGAAAAATATTCTTTGGTCACATGTTAAAGACTTTAAAAACCAAAAAAAAAAAAATATGAAAAAAAGACTTTTTTAGCAAGTAGCTAAAAGAAAGCAATTTGAGCTTAATTTGGCATATAATATGTCATTTTTCTTTTTCTGTATAATGAAAAAACAAAAAATCTTAAATTATTTGTTATTTTTAGAAGTTTGAGACAAAATTAATCAGTAATTTTTTTCATTTTATTTTTTAATAGTAATTATTATTAGCAACTACAAGTGTAACACTTAGTAAAACCTTTATAAAGAGAGATAATTTTAATAAATAAAATATAAATAAGAGTAAAACAGTCAACAACTACTTTTAGTTAATACTAGTATAACTACATGTACAATGCACGGTTATATTAAGGAAAATTAATATAATATCCTTTTTTTGTTCTAATACTAAAATATTGTTTGTAGTTAATTAGCTATGATCACCAACAATATTAAATTTTTAAAAATTTAGTTAGTGGGTAAAAATCAAATAATTATTGTGGCACACTAATATCATTAAAAAAGAAAATTAAAAAAAAAAGAGAGAGAAAAATAAACTGCATGTCCCTTGGCCTTCCATATCCCCCACTAACTCACAAGCACACACATGCACATTTTCAATTAAATTAATTTAAAATCTTAAAAATAAAATGAAAAACTGCAAAACACTAAAAAAAAAAAAAAAGAAAAAAAGAGAAAGAACTGAAAGAAAAGTGTATAAGAAAATTTACTTGAATTGATAGGGAAAATAGATCACTTTGCATATAAATGTAATTTTATTTCTTATGATAAGGACCCTTACCCTTAAATTGTGCGGTTCAAAGTCGAATCGAAATCAATAATTCGAACTGAAAAAAAGTTACTAGTTTATTGATAATGAATTATTGGTTTGGCAATTTCTATAAAGGTTCTAATATTTTTTTGTTATTGGGTTCCCGATTCTTAATAATTTTAGATTTTTTCTTAACAAGTTAATCGACAATAAATTAAGTAATTATATTTGTAGTACTTGGTATATAAAATCCTTGACAAGTTCATACTTTTATTATTGACTGTCTCAAATCCTCAATTATTTTACAACATGAAAGCGTTTGCTTTTGAGAAAGATGCAATATGTCAACTCATTTACATGGTTCATTTGGTTTGTCACCTTCGTTCCAAGTAATTTTCAATAAAGAAAATCTTGTGTCAAATCTTAACGATTAAACTGATAATGATCAATAACCAATAAGCGAATGTCTTAGCGATTTAGTACGTATACAAATGGATAACCGATAAATCAAACCGATAAGCTTCAATATCGAACTGAATCGATCGATATGCAGCCCTACCATAGAACACGAAATTCAAATAATGTTTTTCTTGACCTACAAGTTTTATGATGATTGAAAATAGAGATTGAACACAAGAAGTTACATTTGGGAGGAAAAAAAATGAACACGTCAAGTCATATAAAGTCCTTCCAAAACATACCGGCTTCAAGTTGCTTAAGCTTAATAAAAAGAGGAGACAGTGTACACCATAAAAGTGCACCTTTTAGTACAAAAGCTACCATGAATATGGCATGATCATTTGCTAGATATAATTTTAAAATAATTTTTTCAAGAGAAAAATATTAAAAATATCTCTGAACTTGACACAAGTTATTAATTTCATCTTGAACTATTGAAAACCTTAAAAACATCCCTCTACTTGACCAATTAAACTAAAATGTACCTCCGAACTATAACAAGTGTTAAAAACATCTCTTTAACTCGGCTAGAATTTAGGGGTGTATTCTACTCTTGTTATAAGATTAGGAGAGTATTTAAGTTTATTTAGTAAAATAAAAGGATGTTTTCATAATGACACTACCCTTATTCTACTTTTCTTTAGGTTTTGTTCATCCCTTGTATTGCTCACACGAGTGACATTTTGTAAGGATATTGAAGTATGATACAATTTTTTTTCCCAAGTATCCCCACAGCCGGCAGCCGTGAGACTAATCCTTAGTTCCACGGTCAACGCACTAAGTGGTAGGGAACTGGCCACAGAGTTTTTTCCATTCACCAGAGGTAATCCTCCCTATGAAACAATATGTAACAAGCTGTAAATAACACCACCGAGGCTCTTTTAGAAAAATGCAATCAATATGGCTTTCCTATGTTGTAAATTATATACAGAGTCTTAGATATTACAGTTGCGTGCATCAAGTAGACAACGCGAGTGATCAAATAGATTTCTCGAGCTAGTCAATTCATGTGGTTGCTTCCCTGTTACCAGCTCGAGAAGAAGGACGCCAAAACAGTAGATGTCTTTCTTGTAAGAACCTAAACATGAACATTCAGCTACTGGGAAAAGGCTACAACTTAATGCTGTATCATTCTTACTCCAAAATTTGGCTTCCCAAAAGTTGGATATTTTCTGTTCAAAATTTTGATCTAGCAAGATACATCGCGTGCTTATGCTTCCATGTGTAATGTGTAATTTGTACCCATGATGAAGCCAAGCTAGACCTTTTGCTATCCGAAGTGCAATTTTAACTCTCATAGGGAAATCCAAAATCATCGCCATATCTTTGTTCGAGTGAAGTCATTCATGAAGACTTCCATTAGGCATGTATTTGTAAACAAGAAGTCCTTTTCCTCTTTCAACACAGAAACCTATAAGAGGCAATAGGTTCCGATGTACAATTTCAAATGCCTCGAGGAAACTCACCTATTAATCCTAAGGCTGAAAGTCTGAGGCTCATTACCTTATTCTCATAACTATCCAGTAGTTAACTCCCTTGAAACCGCAGATGAAGCCTCCGTTAGCATTTCTGAAATCCCAAGGTCCAACGAACTGAAAGGATCTTTTATCGATTTCAAGTAAAAAAGATCACTCTCTGCAGCACTGCAGACAGAAATTCTGCTAAGTAATATCAATAGAAAGCAAAGAAATGTGCAGATGAAAAAGAAATTTCTTGTTCTGATATTGGTTTTGTAACAATAACAAAGCTTCAATTTTTGTCTTTATTTATCGATGATTCTTGAATTCGTGGTTTTAATGTTCTCAGCATAGAATTTTTCAAACATATGGAAGTTGGAATAAGTGAATAGATAATATGAAAATAATAGCTATCTAAATAAAGAAACTACAGGATGTTAATGCCATGTCTTGAAAATTTGCAACCAGTAATGCTTTCCAACGTTGTAGATTTTATATACGGACTCATATATATTACAGTTACAGCAGAAGCTATCAGCATACAGACTCGAAGCACGGATTTCATGCTTTAATTTAGTGTATTCCTAATTTGTTTCTCTCAGAAACCATAAAAACAATAGTACTAGTCATAAACAAGAACAGCAACATACCCAGTGGAATCTGTGGTCTGCGGAAGGTAGAATGTACGCAGACCTTACCACTAACTCATAGAGGCAGAGAGGTTATTTCCTGGGAATAGTACTAGTCATATTTACTTGAAATATCGGTTGATACTGGTGTCTTTTGTATCCAGTCCCTTCGACCTTGAGAAATATTCACGAGTGTATCATATACTTCCAGCATCGTTGGCCTTTCATTCGGAAAAAATTTCACACAGTTACAAGCTAATTCAAGAAATTGGAGGATTAAATCGTCTACTCCTTTCCCAAGCAAATCTCTTTCTGCATCAAGTAGACAAGGCGAGTGATCGAATAGATTTCTTGAGCTGGTCAATTCATGTGGTTCCTTCCCTGTTATAAGCTGTAGAAGCACGACACCAAAACAGTAGATGTCTTGCTTGTAAGAGCCTAAACCAGAATATTCAGCTACTGGAAAAAGACTCCAACTTAATGCAGTATCATTCTTACTCCAAAATTTTGCTTCCCAAAAGTTAGATATTTTTGGTTCAAAATTTTGATCTAGCAAGATACATCGCGTGCTTATACTTCCATGTGTAACGTGAAATTCATAACCATGATGAAGCCAAGCCAGGCCTTTCGCTATCCCAAGTGCAATTTTAGCTCTCAGAGGGAAATCCAAAATCTTGGCTATTTCTTCATTTGTGTGCAGCCATTCATCAAGACTTCCATTAGGCATGTATTTGTAAACAAGAAGTCTTTCTTGCTTTTCGGCACAGAAACCTATTAGAGGCAATAGGTTTCGATGCCTCAGACCACCAAGAGTTGTAATCTCCGAGACAAACTCGTCCTCCAAAGTTTCCCAGTCATTGAGCTTCTTGATGGCAAGGGTCCAGCCATTTGGAAGAATTGCTTTGTACACTTTACCCAACATTCCATTTCCTACTAAATGATCTTCACTAAAACCAGAAGTCGCATTTTCAAGCTCTGTAAAGCTCATTCTCGTAACAAACTTCTCCAGCTTTAATATCTGTAAATAAAACAAGAAGTCGAATCATTTGAACATATGAAGAACAGAACAGAAACTTGAAAACTTATTGCTATCACATTTGATCATCGATCGAATAAATAATTTAAGGATATTAGAACTACAGAAGAAAAGGTAACTTAGCAGGATCTTTACTTAGCAGGATCTTTACCTTATGTTGGCTGCTTAATTCCTCTTCACTTCCTGAATTTGTTCGTTTCTTTGACCTCAACTTCCATTTGTTCAACGAGACTATCTTGTTGAAAGCCTTTGTAGGAAATTTATACAAGCAAAGGACTAAAACCAATGTAAAGAAAAGCACCCAAGCAACCACAAAAGCTTTGATGAACGAAGCAGGATCTATATGTTTCCACATCCAAGAAACCTCCTCACATGCCTTCAAGGGCTTCCCACATAGCTCTGAATTGTTTGCAAAACTCTCCTTTGGGAAATCTACGCTAACAAACAATGGCACTGTCCCAATCAAATAATTGCTAGCTACGCTAAACGTCTTAAGTCTTGACAAATATCCTATACCGCTTGGAATTTCACCCTCTAGATTATTATTGTCCAACTTTAGAGCATTAAGAAATGAACAATTAGCTATACTAGGTGGTATATCACCCGAAAACATATTATTTGAGAGATCAAGCAGTACAACATATCCAATTATTCTTGAAATATCAGAAGGGATAGTTCCATACAAGTTGTTCCCTGAAAGATCTAAACTTGTCAAGCTTGTACAATTTCGAATGCCACGAGGAAACTCACCTATTAATCCATAGCCTGAGAGTTCAATGCTTATTACCCTAGTCTCATCAATATGCCAGCAACGGATTCCTGAGAACCTACAGATGAAGCCTTCAGTGTAATTGCTGAAATCCCATGAACCTAAATTATTGTGAGGGTCATATAATGAATCTTTTATTGATTTCAAGCAATAAATATCACTCTCTATAGCACTACAGACACAAATTCTGTTTAGTAACACCAATAGAAAACCAAGAAATGTTCTGAAATTGGTCTTCTCCATATTTTGATTCTTGACACTGTTAATAGACTTCATGGAAAAATCTTCAACTTATGGTAGAAATTAAATGGGGTCAAACTAGTAAGGCTAAGAACACAAACATGTGGAGTTAGGGAAAAAGTATCAAACATGTGGTAATCATTATAAGGAAGTGAATTGTGGAAATGAACATTAGGTAGGAAAGTCAATTGTGGTGGAATGACTAGTATTCTTCTCATCTCAACTAGAGATCTCGAATTTTTATGGATATGAAAAAAATTATGATAGAGCACTATTTTATCTTTTCTGTCACCCTTTATTTGACACGATATTTAAGAAAAAAAGTTTAAAAACTTGTATAATTCTTGTTTCAAAAATAGATAATTTTGCAATCCAATTGTATAAAGACGGGCGCAGATCTAATTATAGAAGACGTTGTACTAGTATCTATAGACCCTAAATTATCAACAAGCTCCACGAGCACATTAAAGTTTCGTCCCAGAGTCCATCCCCCGATTGGAACACTTAGAGCTCTCTAAAATGTTATGTGGTTGGGAATCATTTGATTAAAAATAAGAAAAAAATTAAAATTAAATTATTTTCAATTAGAATAAGATGATATTTCTTTTAAGACGAATAAAAAAGAAAAGAATGTTACGAGATAGAGGAAATACTATAAGGGAAATTTAGAGAGAATATAGTAGGTCCCATGAGATAGAAAATTTCAAATAAATGATTTTTAATATAAGAAACAATAAAAAATTATAATTTACTAGTAAAAATTATTTTATTTTATTATATCTGCAATTGCTTAGAATAAGTATGGTTGTACAGTGTGTTGACTGCTTCCTTCTTCAAAATGAATTATCTTTTGGGTACTTTTCAGTGTATTCATTGACTTTTGACTTTTGTAAACTAAACAGACAAACATGGAATTAGTCCTAAATTAAATACTTTGAATTTGATGTTGTCACCTTGTTTAATAATTCCAAAGTCTAAAACATGTGAATTGAATAATTTCTTCCAAATCCTATCAATTAGATATACATGTTTCCAAGAATTCTTGTGATACTTGTGGAATTAATAGTGGTATTATAAAAATATACGTTTCTTTTGCCTCAATTTGTATGGTGTTATTTGATTGGATACAGAGTTTAATAATGAAAAGTATTATTCCTTATCTCAATTTGCACTTCCCTTAGAGTTGATTTTGTAATATCAATGTCTACTTTCCCTCTATTTAATGATACTTAACACAATTTAACCATATTTGTGTGTTGGATTTCACCAAAAGGGTATTTGGAGTTTCACTTGTAAAAGTTTTCAACATATTATGCTAGTAGAAACTTTTATGTCTTCTAGGTAAGAAATTTTGTAAGTCACTAAGTTTATCAAGAACATAATCATAAATATGACATTGTGCAAAACACAAATTAGGATATAAGGTTATTAAATGGGAGTATACCTTTGTAGGAAATTTATACAAGCAAAGGACTAAAACCAATGTAAAGAATGGGAGTATAATGTTCTGATGTTGATCCATACTAGTAGCTGTAGTATTACTCTTATAGTTTCTTGTCCTATTTTTGTTACTATTTGTTCTTTTTTGTTCTTTGATTATCTTATTACTTTTTTCGTAGCACTATTTGTTGTTTTTATTGCTTTGAAATGTTTTGCTTGAGCCAAGGGTTTATCGAAAACAATATTTCTACCTTTGAAAAGTAGAGGTAAGGTCTATGTACACACCACTTCTCTAGCTCATTTCGTGAGATTTAGCTGGACATATTGTTATTGTTGTTAGATTAAAGAGTGTCTAAATATTACTCTCTCTGTTGACTTTTACTTGTTACTATTTCTCTTATCAAAATCAATATTTTAAGACCTATTTTTTTCATTATATTAATATGAGAACGATTATAACTTCTAGCATTTTTTGCATAGTTTTTTCAATCATATAAATTTTAGAAAAATTAAATTGAATTTAAATTTTTAGTTAAATTAATTTTGAAAAGTGAAATATCGACAAGTGAAAGTCAACAGACGGATTACTCCTTTAATTTTGAGATTTGGCTAATTTGTTAATAGTAGTGGCGGATGAAATGGGCTAATCTATTCCAAAACATCATATGTTGAAGGCCCATTAAACTCTCAATAAGCCCAAAACATCATTTCTAGGTTTACTAAAACCCCTAATTCACCTTCTTCAACAAATCTCCTGCTAGGGTTTTTGCATTGATTTCGCAGAAACGCCGACGGAGAGAGAAGAAAACGAAAAATGAAGACGATTCTCTCATCGGAAACAATGGATATCCCAGATGGGATAACAATCAAAGTAAAAGCAAAGCAAATCGAAATAGAAGGACCAAGAGGAAAACTTACCAGAAACTTTAAGCATCTAAATCTCGACTTTCAGCTCATTAAGGATGAAGAAACTGGAAAGAAGAAGCTCAAAATTGATGCTTGGTTCGGTTCTCGCAAGGCTACTGCTGCTATTCGTACAGCACTTAGTCATGTGGAGAATTTGATCACTGGTGTTACTAAAGGGTACCGGTACAAGATGCGGTTTGTGTATGCTCATTTTCCGATCAATGCTTCCATTGCCGGCGGGAATAAGTCCATTGAGATCCGTAACTTTCTCGGCGAGAAAAAGGTTATATTTTTTCCCTTTTTTGTTATGTATTTAGCGACGATAATCTGATTGAATTTTTTTTCTAACTCTGTTGTTGGAACTTATGAATATTTGATTATCCATGATGCTGTTGTTTGTTGATTTTAACATTAGAAATGTTCTAGGAATTTTCTTTGGAAATTTGAGTGACAATAGCTATAGTGCTTTTTGTGTTTCTAGATGGTAGTTGTATGAACTATAATGTGCATTATAAGGTATAAAGATAGTGTTTTTGATGATATACTCTAGCTACATTGCTCGGGCTCTCTGCCACACCTGGGTTCAATCCTGTAAAAATGTTCTACTTTTCAAGGATTTGACAGGAACCTGTTGACATTTTGGAAGTGTCCGCAGTAAGGGTTGAGATGTTCGTAAGTGAATGAATTCTCCAACTATAATGGGTGGATCTCAATTTGTTCCATTGGTGGAAAATTCTCCTTGGACAAAACAATTTACACAATCCAAGATCTAAACGTCTAATGAATACACTAAGATCATGGCTTTTGCATTAGCTGCTTGGTGATAGCTTTCCAAATAGGTAGACAAAAAGCATAGACAAACATTCAATGAGTCTGGCGATTTTGGTTGTTGCTGCTTTTATTTTGGACTCTATCCATCCCTTTAGCATGTGTAGGTTACCTGGAAAGACTAAAAATCTGAAAAACCATTAGGTTTGAACGCTTCTCATGTTTCTACTGTATACACTAATTATCTGCGATGAGCTTCAATTATGATTTATTTTATTGGAATGTCTGTTTCAAGATTATACAAACGGTGAAAAAGAGTTGTAAGACAATGATATTATACCTTTGAAGAAAGTATTTTGAGAGTAAATGTTTTCTCCTAGTTGGTCATAGCAAAAGGAAAAGTCGTCCTAGATTGATTGATATGTTTGACTACTCTCCTCTTCTAAAATTAGAGAATGTAGAACTGATCTTAATTGTAGTTCTCCACTCTTATCACTGGGTTACTATGCTTGGCTTGTAGCAATTTCAGTGTTGTCATCCTCATCAAATTGTTGTCTCATAATTTAGCTTGAGGGACATGTAAATAACCTTGAGAATGTTCAATTTTTTGGCTCTTACACTTGTTAACATAAATTAAGTGTAAGGCTGTAAGAGACTAACTAGTTTGCTGTGACTTTATCAGGTGAGGAAAGTCGATATGCTTGACGGTGTTACTGTTGTCCGCTCAGAGAAAGTCAAGGATGAGTTGATCTTGGATGGGAATGACATTGAACTTGTCTCGCGATCAGCTGCCCTGATAAACCAAGTAAATATCCCTTTCTATCTGTTTGTTACATTTTTACTGTAATGTGTGCTTACTTACTCTTTAGAATGAATTTCAAGTTCTTGCATACTGAGTTTACCTCCTTTTTTGGGGGACAGAAATGCCATGTGAAGAACAAAGATATCCGTAAGTTCCTTGATGGTATCTACGTCAGCGAGAAGGGAAGAATTGCTGAGGAAGAGTAGGTAGTTACTGATAGTTTCTCTTGGGTCTGTTTGTTCCTCCATACTTTTGGTTAAGCGCCGAGATTATATTGAGATTCCTTGCATTTTTTGAGTTACGATCAAACAATTTTGATTTTAAGGTTTCTTGCTGAAGTTTCTTTCTAGATCAAGCAGTTGTTTGTTCTTGGAGTAGGGCATATTAATGTTTTTCTTGAAAGCAATTTGATTATAGTAATTTTCAATTTTGTGATATAGTTTTTCTTGGGTTTCTATCCAGTTGCACAATGCATTTTGACACCCTCCCCCCGACCCCAACCCAAGGGTGTCGTCTAGTAGTTCTCAAAGTGAGTCGAGAATTAGTCGAGGGAGGAGTAACTTCATCTACTGCACTACATCCTTTGGTGGTAACAATTTGAAGTAATTGATATTTAATTTGGTGTTAATACAAAGAAAATATATTATCGAAATTACTAATTCATTTATATAGCAAGAATTATTAAAAGTGGCATTCCTAGTAGAACAATATATAAATTATGTTAATTTCAATATCAATCATTCTCACATGAATTTTTATTTTTTGTGTGTGTTAGTGTAATAATTCATATATTCACCTAAAACTAATAGTTTTGCGGTATTTAACATTTTAAACCAAATATAGTAAGTTTCATGAAATAAAAACAACAAAGCACAGTTTTTTTTTGAGACAAGTATAGAGAGATCTACGTACATTCAATTATTTAATCTGAATTCAAATTTTAATTTCGTCAATATATTAAAATTTTTATATGTCTAAAAAATTATATGAAAAAACATAATAATTATAATCACAATATGTATTATATATATATGATTCGTAATACTTCGATTACAATCTCATATCTAAAGTATATAGCATCAAGAAATGAAAAGATTTTCAAATCAAATATGATAAATAATGATCATGAATTTGAGTCATTCTACGATTAAAAAAATAATAATCTTTTTGACAAATAAATGAGAAAGCTTGAAAAATAAACTTATAAACGTTCGACCTCAATCAAGCTTCAAAGGCGAATGACTTAGTTGGCATAGGACTTGAAAAATCATATCTCAACACTATCCTCATGACAGATGGGGTTGGATAGGTCTCATGGGCTAAACTCATTTTGCATCTATTGGACAATAATTTTTATTATCACAAAGTCAAATTTACCAAAAGCACAATAACTTTTCATGAAATCTTTATAGAACCATTCGTAATGATGCGGACAAAAAATTTCAATAGCTCTGGCTTGATTCCCGCTGCGTTTTATAGGATTTAGGGGCTACTCAGTAGGAATTGTGTGATTGTTTCTCAGGACAAGTTCAATGACTTTACTAGATGAATTTTCAAAGTTGTAAGATATGAATTCCGTATTAAAACTATAATTTGTAATTTTTATGTATAAATGCAGTTGGTTTATTCATTTTTTACTATTGTTTACCATCTATTCGATTTTAAAAGTAGATAGTATATCTTTATTAAATTTAAAATTAACATTTTGTGAGTAATAAATTTATTAAAAATGATAATTATTTATCTTCAAATAAATCAAGTGAGAAAATAGCAAATATGATGATAAAATTGTTCTTCTTTTAGTTAATTAGAAGGCTACAAAAAAATTAATATTGTTCGATAATTACTTTATCCATGTTGATCCAATTATATAAAATAAAAAATTTCGTAATAATTCAAATATGTAAATGAACAAGACTTTTTTTTGTAGAGTTTTTAAGATTAAGTGAAAAACGATAAACTAAATACTCTATCAAACACTAAAAAAAGAAAAGAAAAGTCAAAGGCGGTGTAAAAAACATTTACGTATTTATTTTTATCAAACAATGTTTTGTGATAAAACTTCATAACCCTAATAGACAAAATTGCAGCCATTTCTGTGAAGCTAGAAATTGACATCGAAGTTGTGAAAAACTACAACTATTTACTTGTCCCATATTTTGATAACTCCTGATTTAGCAGTTATTAAAGTTTAATTTTTTATTTAAGCTTCTTCTGCTGTTGCTGGTTGAAGAAGATGGAAAACGGTGAAATCCCAGAGAATGCTCCTGAACGTATGTAGATTCTTGATAACCTTAAAGTTTGCATCTTTCTTCTTTGGTTTCATTGTTTAATGGTCTAATGGCATCTTTCTTTCAGATTGCCCAGGTCCACAATCTGAAACAGCAGGAAAATCTGATGCTTGCCAAGGATGCCCAAATCAAGAAATTTGTGCTACTGCTCCCAAAGGACCCGACCCAGGTCACTTTTCCTGCATATTATGATTCTGTAAAGATATTTTTTTGAGCTTGTTTTTTGTTTATCTTTTGAGATGTTGGGTGTCAATTTTGTGACAGTAGGGTGTTGTATTGTATCCTCCCAAAACATTGCATGTTCTTGAATAATTATGGGGTGCTAAGTTTTAGGCAGATGGGGAAAATCACCTCCCCTACTTGTTTGGATTGAGGCGTAGTAGTTATTGTTGAGGAAGGAACTATCTCCCTAACTAGTTTGGAAACGAGTCATAGTTGTTGTTGAGAAGAAATCACCTAGCTTGCATCCTAGTTGTGGCCTAGTGATCAATGAAGTGGTTGGGAATCATGAGGTGTCAGGTTTAAATCTTAGCGGAGAAAAAAATACTAGGTGATGCTTCCTATCTATCCTAGTCTTGGTAGAAAGAGTTACCTGGTACCTTTTGGAGGTGTCAGATATTTCATTGATTTAGTCAAGGTGTCCGAAAGCTGGCCCAGGCATTACGATCATCAAAAAAGAAATCACCTAGCTGTTTTACTTCTGATGAATTTGAACCCTAGTCTTGAATGGTCGTCATTATAGGTTCATACCCGTGGATACTATCATGTTCTTATTTTAGTGTTTATTTTTAGTAATTGCAGCTTGCTCGTTGTTGTCTTTTGATGCCTTGAAGTCATTACATAATAATGCCAATTGAGTTTTTAAGTTCAGATTGTCACACTTTCCATGGGGGAGTGAGTAGAATCTCTTTAGGAGGATTAAAATTTTCCCAACAGTTCTCTCGTTGTGATTTACTGTATATTTTTTGATAATATATATTAGTACTCTCTAGTCGTATATTGTCACAATGATGACCTGCGTTACATAATTTCTAAGAAAGCATAAAAACTTTCACCTGTTATTGTTAGTATGTCTATTTAAAATGATAAGAACAAAAATCTCTACGCCCCAATTAGTTTGCCATTATGGAAATGACAAAAGCTTCTGTTTTTTAGAATAGAGAATATGCTAATTAGTATTGCTTAATAGGTACTCGAACTAAGTTAATATAACACAATGGGGAGACTATTTTGTAACTATTGGCAATTTCATTATATATGAAGCACTAGTAGTAGTTAGAGTGCTCTTGTTGCTCAAGTACAAGATAAGAATGACCTATCAAAAAAGGAGAGGTTAAGATAAGAATGTAGATACGTCACTGTCGGGAGCTTGCTGATCAGAAAACTAATGTTTTCCTCAGTAATTTCTATTCTTGTTTGTTATTTATGTCATTATGTTTTCTTGGTGTCCTTGGCGACAATCATGCTCATAAAGTACCTAAAAGTTACAAAGAAGGGATGCTTAAATTCATTTTATCTGGAACTTACCATAATCATAACCATGTTAAAAAATTTAAACCACTAACAGAACTTTTAATAGAAAGTTCATGGAAGACATAAGCTTGGCATGTCATATGCAAACAAAAAGAGTGAGGACACAGATCTTGAAAGTGCATGTTTTACTATGATTTCTAGGATGGTAGTTTGTAGTCTGTGCATCAAGAATCCAACTTAAGAAGTTGGAGGATGTCTATTTTATTCTATTTTTCATCAAGAGTCTTCAGTGGAGGATGAGCAAAGAAAGTGAGGATCATCTTCACCACAAAAAGATGTGCTAACATTCACACTATGGAATGCCCAAAGGAAATCAAGCACCTCCCAGGCAGACACTCTCTATCTTCTGTTGGATGTTACCATTTCTAATTTTAAAACCATTATTTTGGTACCTTAATTTGATTGTATGATAATATTTTTTATCTGATGATTTCATGTAATATGGTGCAACTCATGTAATTTCTTGTATATGTGTATTGCAGCGAGCGGCAGAGGAAATATTGGGAGTTATTGACTGCATTTTCTAATGGATAATTTGTTCTAGTTTGCTAACTCCCTAGGTTCTTGAAAATTGAAATGATAAAATGGTCACTAGTGTATACGTGCCATTTTCTATGTCGTGGTAGCATTTTTATTTGTCAAGTTCTATGTTGTGGTAGCATTTTTATTTGTCAATTTATACAGTGTCCTCACTTTCTATGTTTTTGTATTTATGGTTTCATACAGACTTGGTTGCAATAGTAGAAAGACTGGCAACTGTGAAGCACAAAATACTGGTTTTATCTGGCAAAGGTGGAGTTGGTAAGAGTACTTTCTCAGCTCAACTTGCTTTTGCATTGGCAGCTATGGATTTTCAAGTGGGTCTCCTTGACATTGATATCTGTGGCCCCAGCATCCCAAAGATGCTTGGTCTCGAAGGACAAGAGATTCACCAGAGTAACATTGGATGGTCCCCTGTTTACCTTGAGTCTAACCTTGGCGTCATGTCAATTGGTTTCATGCTCCCCAACCCTGATGAAGCTGTCATATGGAGAGGGCCTCGTAAGAATGGTCTAATTAAGCAGTTCCTCAAAGAAGTTTATTGGGGAGAGCTTGATTTCCTTGTGGTTGATGCTCCACCTGGGACGTCAGATGAACACATTTCAATCGTTCAATTCCTCCAAGCAACTGGAATAGATGGCGCAGTTATAGTCACAACCCCACAACAGGTATCTCTGATAGATGTAAGAAAGGAAGTTTCTTTTTGCAAAAAAGTTGGTGTGGAGGTTCTTGGTGTTGTTGAGAACATGAGTGGTCTTTCCCAGCGACTCTCAGAATTCAAATTCATGAGAATGTCAGAGACTGGCGAGCAGAAAGACATGACTGAGTGGGCCATGTCTTATATCAGAGAAAACGCCCCAGAAATGCTGAATCTGATTGCTTGTAGTGAAGTTTTTGATAGCAGTGGGGGAGGCGCTGCAAAGATGTGCAACGATATGGGTGTCCCTTTTCTTGGGAAAGTACCACTGGATCCACAACTATGTAAAGCAGCTGAAGAAGGAAGATCGTGCTTTTCAGATGATAAATGTCTGGCAAGTGCCCCTGCGCTCAAGATGATAATAGAAAAGATGCTTGCACAGAAAAAGATCTCAACAGAGAATGGAGAATAATATATGTCAACTATTTTCTGGGCTTTCTGTACCTTTTCTCGGATTAAGTTCCAAGTGCTTGTGACCGGCGTTTTGTTTGTAAGGGAGCTTTTAGCACTCTAGATATGGATGTATTATACAGTTTGTAGTGATTTTTATACGATGATTTGTTAAAACGGACACGTTTCCCCCCCAATGGAATCGACTCTGAGTCAGTTGAAACTTTTAAATAATCTGTACTACTACACTTAAATATTTGTGAGGTGAAAGATAACAGATACTCGATGAATTAGTTGTTGTGTGCAAGTTGCCGTCTTTATCAAATATCTAGCAAATATGATTTGTTTTTTATATTTGAAAGGTGCCTTTTCAATTGTTACCTAAAACGAAAGCAGTACATCAGAAAAGCTTGATGAACTAGCTAATGGTGAAAAGTGGGATTGTCCTTTTATCTCTCACAGTTATCACAAAACTATTAATAAATTTGCTTTTTAACCAGTTAAGAGCTTCTCGAATAGAAAACTCGATGCACTAAAATTTTTGATATCCCACTATGCACTAGGTTGATGAAGGACCCAACACCGCAAAAGTTTCTTACATTTCTGTTTGAGATTGTTTAAAGGTGAAAATAAAAAATTTGATGGAGATCAAAAGTGCAATAAACTTAAATGGACCAAAGTGGTCATGAGTGTATTAAGGGATTATTTTAAACATATTCCAAACATAATAGACCATTGTTGTCATTTTCTCGAAGTTACTAATACATGATTTATTAATTGTCCAAAAGCTGTTCCTCAGTATCTCCAAATAGCGGCAGCTGGAGATTGCTTGAAATCAGACAACATTCTTAGTTTCAACACCCAAATTCTTGAAATTGCTTACACTGAATCTTGGCGTGACCGTCTCATTTCTGTGAAGTGTGAGGGCAATTTTTTTTCTAATTTGTTAATTTCTGGTGTGCCTACAACCTGTTTGATTATATGCTCCAAAGAAAGTTACTTCAGCAATTCTGTCTTTCTTTATATTGGATAAGGTTAAATATAAGTTGATTGTCAAAGGGGTAAAGGTAAATCATACAGAATCGAAAAAAAATCTGAACTTGGAGAATTTTATTGCTGAAACAGGGGGAAAAAAATCTGTTCTTTATACATTTGGAATGTCAAAAAGAATAGGGAGCTGTTAATTGTAATGATTTAGTTTTTGTTCAATCTTACTGTATTGCCTTACTGAAATGATTTAGTTTTTGTTCAATCTTCAGAGTCCTACAGCACAAAATGAGATGAAATCCATATTGAGATTAAAAGAAAACATCGTACCAGTATGGGGGTTGGTTTTGTCTGGTCCATTGTCACCACTTCTGCTTCAACGTCTGTGCTGTTACTCTGTTGCCGCGACGCAGTGGGAGAATGAGAGAGTACCAATCAAAAGTAGTGATTTGCTTGATGAGTTTACTACTTACTGCTATACAAGGGATCTTCCCAGGGCCATGAATGCATTGAATTCCTTGCAAAAGCACAAGATATGGGCTGATGCTGTCACCTACTCTGAACTCATTAAGTGTTGTTTGGCCCGTGGGGCGGTGGAACAAGGTAAACTGGTCCACCAACATGTGTTCTCCAATGGTTATGAGCCTAAAACGTTCCTTGTTAACACGCTTATGAACATGTATGTGAAGTTTAACATGTTGAATGAAGCGCAAGCTTTGTTTGATCAAATGTCTGACAGGAATGTTGTCTCCTGGACTACCATGATAGCTGCGTACTCGAGTGCTAAGATCAATAAGAAGGCTTTGGAGTTTTTGATATTCATGATGAGAGATGGCGTGAGACCTAATATGTTTACTTATTCCTCCGTTCTGAGAGCTTGTGATGACCTTTCCAATCTTAGGCAGCTCCATTGCAGCATATTTAAAGTAGGTCTGGAGTCTGATGTATTTGTCCGAAGTGCTCTTGTTGACGTTTACTCCAAAATGGGTCAACTCGAGTGTGCAATGAGCACCTTTAATGAGATGGTGACTGGGGATCTTGTCGTTTGGAATTCCATTATTGGTGGATTTGCTCAAAACAGTGATGGGGATGAAGCTTTGACTCTCTTTAATAGAATGAAGAGAGCTGGATTCTCAGCTGATCAGTCAACCTTGACAAGTGGTCTTAGAGCTTGTACTAGTTTGGCACTTTTAGAAGTGGGGAGGCAAGTCCATGTTCATGTACTCAAGTTCAAGCGCGACCTAATCCTTGACAATGCACTTTTGGATATGTATTGCAAGTGTGGCAATTTGGAAGATGCCAACCAAATATTTACTCAGATGGTAGAGAAGGATGTCATCTCCTGGAGCACCATAATCATAGGCTATGCGCAGAATGGTTTCAGCAGAAAAGCACTGGAACTGTTCAAGGAGATGAAAGTCTCAGGTATCAGACCAAACTACATCACTATTCTTGGAGTTTTATTTGCTTGCAGCCATGCAGGACTGGTAGAAGATGGACGATATTACTTCCGCTCAATGAAGAAGCTCTTTGGTATTGATCCAGGAAGAGAACACTATGGCTGCATGGTTGATCTTCTTGGAAGATCTGGAAAGCTTGATGAAGCGGTGAAACTAATCCACGAAATGGAATGTGAACCAGATGCAGTGACATGGAGAACATTGCTTGGTGCCTGCAGAGTACATCGTAACATGGAATTAGCTGAGTATGCTGCCAAACAAATTATAAAGCTGGATCCAAGTGATGCTGGGACTTACATATTACTATCTAACATATATGCGCGCAATCAAAAATGGGAAGATGTTATGGACTTGAGAAGTTCCATGAAGGAAAGAGGAGTGAGGAAGAAACCGGGATGCAGCTGGATTGAAGTAAACAAACAAATCCATGCTTTTATAATGGGAGACAACTCACATCCACAAAAAGAGGAAATTAATAAAGAGCTAAATCAGATTATTTGGAGATTAAAGGAAGTGGGATATGTTCCAGACACAAACTTTGTCTTGCAAGATCTTGAAGATGAACAAATGGAAGACTCACTTCTGTACCATAGTGAGAAAATAGCTCTCGTCTTTGGTGTAATGAGCCTGTCTAGAGAGAAGACCATTAGAATCAGGAAAAATCTCAGGATTTGTGGAGATTGTCATTTATTTGCCAAGCTTTTGGCACAGATCGAGCACCGAACCATTGTCATTAGAGATCCAATCCGGTACCATCATTTTCAGGATGGTATTTGTTCTTGCGGAGATTATTGGTAGTAGGGAATGGAGTATAGTTGAGTATGATAACAACCTAGTTAATATGCTTTTAATCGACTTAGAAGCTTCACTTTCTACATTAAACCCACCAAACTCACTTCCTCCCATGTTTTATATGTTCTTCTGGCAGATTTAGTAACATTTGCAGAAATATTGGCAATGATGACGCACAAAGTCCTGGTTTCATGCAGCAACTGTTGGGTTCATGAAAGTGCACTCTTTGCTCAACTTGCATTTGCATTGGCAGCTATGAATTTCCGCATTGGCAATTAGAATTGTTGAAGACACCCGTGAAGGTATGCGACTGCTGAGCAGAACTCCCAAGTTTAAACAAATGGATCTGTTAAACAAACACATAACTTTGGTTGATGTTTCATTAAAGTGTTACGGAGAATTAATCTTTTTTCTGTTGGGAAAATGCTTTGTTAGTATGTATGTGGTTTAATCCTAAGTGGTCCATTTCCATACAGTATGTGGATTAAGAGTTGTAGCCTTGATTTGTCTATATAGACAACTATGTGCTCATTTTCGGAATGCTTGTTTCTTATGATTTCCTTGCAGATTTAGGGTGATCTTGGAAATAGCAAACTTTGAAGCTGAACTGGTTATATATATCAAGGAAAGGATTGATGAGATACATCCTTTATGTAACTGGCATTTGCATTGACAGCTAAGATTATCCATTTTCAGTCCTCTTAACATTGATATTTGTGGCACGAGAGTCCGCAATTAGCTTGGCCTAGAAGGGCAGGAGATTTACCAGAGTGATCCAGTTTGTTTCTGCGGCCTATATTTATTCTAGTGTCGGGGTCACACATGCAATTTTCATGGTCGGAAACCCAGATGATGCTGTAACGTAGCACAAGAATGGCCTAATTAAGAAAGTTTCTTGAATGAAGTTGCTTGATTTTCTGTGGCTGATGCCCCATATTAAACAATGCAATTCCTTCAAGCAACTGGAACAGATGGTATATTTGTATACTCCTCGGAACATGTACTTCTTACAGATTTGATGATACAGTTTCCGCAAGAAGTTTGGCCTGAAGGTTTCTTGGCGGTCTAGGACTAATTCGATGTTATTTGTACTTCATAAAAAGGTCCTGTTATTGTTGTCCCCAGAACTCTGATTCAGCGGTTAGAATACAGTTCCATGATGTGTGGATTTGGCGCATGTCAGTAGTTTCAGCTTTGGACGAGACTCAAAAGCTTGGTATTTAAGTGAAGAAGGGTACAGAGGCGGAATCATTATTACATTTTATTATTGCTGTTCTAGTGATGTTAAATATAATCTAGATGGCCATAATTGGTAACCAATTATTGATTGGAGAATCTAGAATTATTACTTGAAATGTGGTTTGCCAGATTAGCAATGGATGGATTTTTGATATGTTCTTGTAACAAAGATTATTATCATGAAACCTTAATAATAGACGAGCCATCGTAACAGTAAACTGTCATTTTATATTATTTTTGGAGTGTTTCTATTACTTTGAGTTTAAAGATTTGCCTTTTATGTCATTTTTGGAACTATTTGATTGGAAAAATCTTTATTTTGAACTTCTTGTTAAATTTAATACAAGAAGCAAAAAATGGCTTTGCTTCCTTTTACAGTATTAAACAAAAAATAAAATAAAATAAAGATCGAAGTTTAGACGGCTCATGTTAGTTCTATGTATATAAATTATACGAAAACAAAATATTTATCAAAAAAAAAAGAAAAAGGATTTTTTTTAAAAAAATAGCTATGGTAAGCTTTTTCAAATTATATATATTTAACTCAAAATAAATAGTATCACATTATAATAAAAATATTTTAGCGCAACATTATTTACCAAAGAAATGGGAATCTTTTCAATTATCCAAGAAAAGACATGCTTACATTCAGGGGTGTCAGAATGGGACTCCCAAAATTCTATAGATTTTGGTAACATTAAAAACAGTAAAGGTTTTATCCCTTCAAATGTTAGACACTCTATCGGTTTCTTTTCGACGTATTAAACTTCAAAATTAAATTTAATATTTGAAATATAAAATTTAGATTGTTATAAATTATACGAAAAATTTTATAAGTTGCAATTTTTCTCATATCAATATGATAAAAAACTTTATCTTAAAATACTAATCAAAGTTCATTTAGATTGACTTCAATAAGTAAAATAATTACAAATAAAAGTGCACGAAGGAAATAGTCTCTTATTGTATCACATTGTGGGATCTTATTGAATCACATTGTGGGACCCAACATATGGGGTGGCCCCACCAATTATCTTATCATCTCATGACTCATGAGCTTGCCTAAAGAATATTGCAATATATAACAATGGCCAATGGCCCCCCACTGCTCTTTGTTATGTAATCTTTGTCTTTTAGTACATGTTTTGATGTTAGCAGATAACATCAAATAGAGACCAATTACAACTTGTCCTTTTTTCTATGGCCACGATATTCGAGTCAGCTTACACACATTTTAATTAATTTCATGAAGTATTATTGTTACCTTTATTTCATTTTAAATCTATTTCAATAAAAAATGTCTCTAGCGGAAACAATCTCTCTATCTCCTTGAAATAGTGATCCTTACTTGTAGGATTTCGCTGAATTTGTTGTTGTTGTTCAATGAAAATATGGTTTTTACTTCCCATGACATATATGGGCAGTTTAGTGTATTTCACGTATCTTTACTTAAGACAACAAGATGAAAGCGTATTTTAATATATTTCACATATCTTTGTTGAAACACAAGGAGTACATGCTACTTTCCATCAATATAGGTACCGATAACTCGACTCGTCCTGAAGTTTTGAATAGATAAGAAAAGATCATTTAGTATTTTGCTTTTCTTGAAATTTAAATCTGAGACTTTATAATTCTCCACTATATTATTGATCACTAAGTTACACCGAGTACTAAAAAAAAATAGAATGTTGAACAAGTAAGCCTCTTTAAGCAACGACCTTCTATATTCTAATTTCTTTTATGGAAAATTCAGTACACTAAAGCTCCCGCGATAGACAGAGTTCGAGAAAGAGCCCGATCACAAAGATCTATATTCTAATATACTGTGAAAAAAAGTAAAAAGGAGGAGTCATATTCTGTTGATTTATTTCATTTGGGGATTTTAATATTACTAAAGACTTCAACTTTACATGAGCCTGACAAAAACAAAAAGTGGGCAAAACCATTGGATTCAGTGACCCTCTTGTTGCTTATACTGCTCTTTTGTTTTTACATGTGGAGTGACTATTATATCCCATAAGGTTGATGGTTTTGTGTTTCCTGTTCTTGATATTTTTGGGGGTTTTTCAAGATTTCATCTGATTTTCAGCTTCTGGGGTTTCATCAAAAGTGATGTTTGAGCTCTATATTTGTTGAAAGATTGGATCTTTTTTTTGTCTGTTTGAGTTCTTGATATGCTTTATAGTTCTGTAAATCCACTGAAAAGATTGTTTCTTTCTGGACTTGTGATTTGCTGGAGAGCTACAAGACTTATAGTATAAAGGGTTCTTAAGTTTGCTTCAAATTTTTGTGAGTTTTTGCTAGAAATGTGAGATTTTTTGGTATCTTAGCACATCCCTTTCCAAATTGAATTGATAATAATGAAAAGTTTCAATCTTTGTTGTTCTTGAAAGTGGAAAAAGTTGGTATCTTTATTCCAATATACAAGATATTCATTAGGATTTTGGGGGTTGAATTCTTTATGATCAAGGAAAAACAGGTTAGTTTCCAGGGTGCAACAATGGAAAAACAGAAGAGTTTTCGAAATGGGGCTATGGAGAAGCAGAAGAGCTTTAGAGGAATAATGGAAAAACAGAAAAGTTTTCGGATGGCAATGGAGAGGCAAATGAGTTTTGGTGGTGAGAGGAAAAGGGGTAAGGATTCACCGGGGAAACGAGGTGATTCCCCTTTGCATCTTGCAGCTAGAGCTGGGAATTTAGGAAAGGTGAAAGAAATTGTTCAGAAGTTTGATGAAAAAGGCATAAAAGATTTGTTATGTCAGCAAAATCAAGAGGGTGAGACTTCTTTATATGTTGCTGCTGAGAATGGACACAGTTTGGTTGTTGCTGAGTTCTTGAAACATTTAGACCTTGAAATTGCTTCTATTATGGCAAATAATGGTTATGATTCACTCCATGTTGCAGCAAGGCAGGGTCATCTTGGTGAGTCCTCTATTAATTGTATAAAGTAAATCGACTTCGTTTCTTGAATAATCCATATTACTTCTGCTTCTATCAGAACACAAGATTCTATTTTCTGTGGAAAAGACCTGTATCAGTAAATCTGATTTTTCGTATGGACAGTTCGTCAAGATCTTTGTTTTTATATATATTAGTCTAACTCATTGGGTTTCAAAGCAAATCAAAATTGCCAGTAAAAATGAGAGCTTACTTGTGAACACTTTCTTTTGTATAAATTTGCAGATGTATTGCAGGAACTGCTGCATTCCTTTCCAAACTTAGTCATGACCACAGATTCGACCAATTCTACAGCGTTACACACTGCAGCTGCACAAGGACATATTCATGTTGTGAACATGCTTCTGGAGATTGATTCAAACCTTGCTAAGATAGCTCGGAACAACGGGAAGACTGTGCTCCATACGGCAGCAAGAATGGGACACTTAGAGATAGTTAGATCCCTTCTTAGCAAGGATCCTGAGATTGGCTTTAGGACAGATAAAAAAGGCCAAACTGCACTGCACATGGCTGCAAAGGGACAAAATGTTGACATCATGCTCGAATTAATCAAACCAAATCCTGCTGTGTTGGCTTTGGAAGATAACAAAGGAAACACAGCACTTCACATTGCAACAAGAAAGGGACGGACACAGGTTTGTTTGTTTAACCTGTTTTTTCTCGTAAAGCAACTTCCATAAACTTGAGATTTGTCATGTGTGAGGCGAATGTGGGATGAGTTCTATATCTTGAAGAAAAATGGTGGTAGATGGAAACTTACAAAATTGAGGGATTGTGGCAGGGGAAGGGTGAGTTCATTGTTGTGCCACAAAATGGTTGTTGAAAGAGAATGAGAATAAAACGCCCGAAATATCACCAATTTGTGAGTTTCCTACCTGAACTATTATTTTTCTACCTGAATGATCACTAACCATTTATAAAAACACGCTTCAACGATAAGGTGTGTAGAGAATCACTGGCTCGCACAATGTAATACTCAATACAATATTACAGACTACTACACCACTTTTATTTTATATCAAACCACACAACCTCAGAAATGTTCTTCTTCTATATTTCACTTAACTAATGCTCTATTTTTTGTGGTGTATTTCAATATCCAAAATACTACCTCTATTTATAGTACAAATATGGCCAATATGCCACTATTGCATGGTAGAAAGTTTCTACCTTCTTTCTACCATATTTGACAATAAATGTGTGAAAACATTTATTAAGTGTGGTGGGATGGTAGGCTAGAGTTTGACAATGAATAAATTTCTATCTTCTTTCCACCATATTTGACAATAAATGTGTGAAAATATTTATTCATTGAGGGCTAAGTTTGGTGGGATGGTAGGCTAGTTTGACAATGAATTTTAACACTCCCCCTCATTGTCAACCTTTCTCGTACGTATAATCATTCCAAGTGACTTGCGGAACTCTAAAAGCTTTGTTGCAGGTAAGCTCTTTGTAAAGATATCTGCAACTTGATCGTTTGTCTTGACTGGTTTCATCTCAATATCTCCTTGAAGTACTTTCTCTCGTAAGAAGTGATAATGTGCCTCCACATGTTTGGTTCGAGCATGAAACACTGGGCTCTTAGCTAGTCGAACTGCTGATAAGTTGTCACAGTGTAATATGACTCCATCTTCAATTGGTTGGTTCAAATCTTTCATTAGTTGAGTTAACCAAGCACACT
>DF361492.1:38521-82103 GCA_000787875.1 Solanum virginianum | reverse complement strand
ATGAGTTGAATGACTATATGATGATGAAAGGAATATATGTATATGATATTATCTCTATAGTGTTGGGAATTGACCAAGCCTCACTCAGGGGGTTGTAGGTCTAAGTAATCTTGTTGAGGGGTTTGTACCTCGATTGCCTTGCTCGAGAGGTAGTAGGATCGTGCATCCATGTCAAGGGGTTTGTACCTTGATAACCATGTTGGGGGCTTTGTACCTTATCAACCATGTTGGGAGTTTTGTACCTCATCAACCAATTGAGGGGTTCATACCTCATTTGCCTCTCCAAGGGGGTGCTAGATCTTGGATATTCACTAATAATGGTCTCTCATTACACATGTATTATGTTATATACAAGCATGATTTTACTTCAAGCATCATTCATACATACCATATTGCTATATGCTCATCCATTGAATTTGTTATGCGTTTTGCTTATGGTGCTTATAACTTGTTGCATTGCATCCTATATACTTAGTACATTCAAACGTAATAACGTATACTCTATGCCTACATGATATCACCATTTACATACTGGAGCCCCACTTGATCTTCCTCCTCCTCGTGGCTAGTACGACTTCTCTCAAGCTCTTTGGTGAGTCCTCCAGTTCGAGGATGATGTTTATGATCTCATACTATGTTCTAAGACTATCTTTCTTTTATGTATATGTTAACTATGAGGGTGAGCCCGATAGCTTGTTTTGGCCCCCACTAAGTATCTATGTTTTAGAGGTGTTGTTGGACATGATTTGTATTATGCTATGAACTTTGACTCTCTATTGACTCTTAGTTTATGATAAGAAAGTTATCCCTTAGCCCTGTTTGTCCCTATTTACTATCTATCTCTTGTTGTATTTTATTGCTTTCGCGCCCAAGGATGTGTAATGATATGTTAAGAGGCTTGCTTGGGGTCCCTTCAGATTCCCCATGCGCCGTTCACGTCTAGGCCCTAGGCTTGGGTCATGACATTAATTTTCATGTAGTTAACTTTTTTTTGATTAACATGTATAAAAACAATATAATTCTTTAGATGATAATTTCTTATTGACAAAATCATTAATTATCGGCATCAAGTCTATTTCTATTATTTATGAAATGGTAGAGTTCATGAATGATGCCATGAACCTACAAAATAAATTAAAATCATGTTATTACAAAATAAATGATCTAGATAGTTAAATACAAAATAAGACAACATGAATAAAGTTAAACAACATGACACGCATAGAGGTAAAAATTTCGAAAGAAAAATACTACAAATTATATGTAAAATAACAATATAATCATATTCAATATTTTTTCATTTATTTATAAAGGTCCAATATATAGAGATTTTATCACTAATTAGAACCCATGGTAAATTAGGAATTTTCTTAGCGGCTCCAGGGTTTGTTGATTCAAATAAGAAAGAAGTAGAAGTCTATCAAATAAGGAAGATTTAGGAGTCTTTCCATGATTAGAAACCCTTATTTTATCACTTCTTTCCACAAATTTTAAAAGTCGGCATTATAAATATAATTAAATAAGAATTTAAAGAAAAATAGTGAAAAGATGATTTTGTCTAAAAAGAACTCTTTTAGTTAAGGGCAAAAAGTTCAAACAACTTTTCTAAGAGCCTTCATACTTTTGATATAGTATAGATATAGATAAATTACTCTGTTAAATGATTTCCTTTTCTTAACTTTAAGGTCCAAAAACCACACGCTTCAAACAATTCAATGTTAAATATGCATAGCCAAGTAACATAAAGACTAAAGTTGGAATTATGAATAATACAAGGACTATAATTATTATTTTGTTTGAAAAGAAATAAAATCCTCTCTAGTCCATATTTAGTGAATTATAAAATTATTTCATAATTCAAAATTCAAAATTCAAAATTCAAGAGGATTGTTAGGTCTTTTTTCATATTAATCTTCCTTTTAATGAGGTTCTTAACTAGGGCTATTCAAAATCAAATCTAGATCAATACCTCGAACTAAAAAAAAAGTTATTAGTTTATTGATAATGAGTTATTGATTTAGTTGTTTCGTTAATGATTGTGATTGTTTTTATTATTGCGTTATTAATTTTTGACAATTTGATATGTTTTTCCTTAATGAGTTAAACAATAATCCAATAGTAGATTAACAAATTATATTTATACCTTTCACTATATAAAGTCTTGACTTATGTTAGTTTTGTATTTTATTTTTTATTGTCTCAAACTTTCAATTATTCTATAATGTGCCAGTGTTTGTAATAAATCAATAATCGATAACCAAATATCTTGATGGCTTTATAATAGTTTATCTTGTCTACAAATCAATAATCGATAAACTTCAAAATTGAACCAAATTGACACATACACAATCCTATTCTTAACTACTAACATTTCTAAAGAGAATAGTTTAGGAATAATCAAAAGGGTAAAGTGGTAAGTAGTCTTCAATTTTGTCCTTAAATATTGTTCTTAGAGGGAGTACTAGGCATGTCACGACCCAAGCTAGTTCCTAGGTATGACATAGAGATCGAAACTCTGAAAGACTCTAGCTAAGCCATCTTAGCATAATAAGCATACATAAGGTAAGAAACATCAATCAACAATCTGCACTAACACAAGAAATAGGCTTCAACCACATAGTTTAATAAGAAAGAAGCATCTATAGCCAAAGACAACATAGATAATCCAACATGCCTTTACTATCTATTATATATAGGGGTACAAGACATGTTTCTTGCTCACTCTCAATAAGAAATATAATAAAATAGACTCAATATATCAACAAAAACTATAGGTAGTGAGAGATAAAACATGATAGGCTCGCCCTTAAACATGAGGACTCACCAATAAATCTTTCATAGTAAACTTTGACTATAGCCACATGTATGAGGAGTAGGATGAATGTCCTCCCATGCATTCTAAAATCATGTAAGCAAAGAAGTATGTATTAGTACTTTCAATGTACTAAGTATGTGAGCAATGTAATAAATCGTAAATCTTGCTATATAATTGACCAAATAATAGCATTATATGAGAGGTATTTGAAAGAATAAGTAAACATGACAATGGCCAATTTACAAAAGGAAACTCATAAAGAGGATCATGTAAGAGTATGAGCTATATCACAATCCAAGCCTAGGGTTAAGATGAGATATGGCGAATGAGGAACTCAAAGGTACCCAAAACAAGACTCATAGCACACATAAGCACACCATCAATAATTAAATCAAAATAAGTGAAAACTATGGGATATGTACTAAGGGCCAACAAACTAAAGAATAAGAATTAATATCAAATCCATACATGTATGATCATAGTATCGAACAATACCTCTAAATATAGAAAAAGTGAGATGCCTAGACATGTCCCAATCTCACCCTCAAACACAAATAAGTAGAACAAAATTTCATAGTCTCAAAGTGAAATCTAGATAAAAAAGGGATATTGTCCTCGAAACTAGAGGACTCACCACAAAGCAAAGTCTTCAAATCCAAATCAACCATGAGCGTGAGGAAGATAATCATCGAACCCTACATAGTGACATCATATAGGAAAAAATATGCGTTAGTACTATGGAATGTACTAAATATATGGTACATAATGCAACAAGGAAATCATATGTCATTAGATAAGACATATAATCATAACAAAGATAATAAGCTCAATATGAAATAAATGATCAATGCAATATCAAAATCATATTTGAAGGAACATAAACTTGTAACATATTATGTACGTAACTATGTGGTAGAAGACTTTAATGGACACTAAGGCCATTTGAGCTACTACATGGAATTCTGATATCACCTCCAAACTGGAGAAGAAGTAGTCTACTTGCTAAGGTAGAATATAGCCCACTTTGTGGGTGTCATGAACATGGAGCTATATGTGGATCCACTAGCTAATACATAATCCTGCGGTGACGTATAGTTATGGAAAGTAAGGCTTATATAAGGACCCTTGGGGATAGTTCCCTATCCTAAATCTCATCCGGTGCTGAGTTTAGTCCCATGGGATACATAAACATAAGCATAATCATACATACATAAGCCTGAAAAATATAACATCATGATAAAAAATATTTCATTAAAGCGATAACCCTTTTCAAGTGAGCATTTTTCTTTTGCAAGAGGTTGTTTCATAAAATCATTAAAGAAAGGGCTTGATAATCTCATATAGTTTTTATAGGATTTTCATGGATTCATAACATACTTGGTAGCCCTTATCATTCATAACATTCATAATCTTGCATAGTATAGATTGAAACCTTCCGTAATTCATAAGATGCTTCAACATAGAATTTCAACTCAAAGTTTGTTAGGTCAATGCGTAAAGGCTTATATCATGAAATTCAAGAGTAGCATGCATAAATGAGATAAATCATGATCATTTGAAACTATTCAAAACAACCCACCATAGTCATCGAAAAATCTTAATTAGGGCAACATGAAAACCATCTCAATATTTGTCATAAATCATGACATTGTATTAATGTACCTCATATAACTAGGAATGCATCATAAAATCCATGATTAAAATTATTTCATGAAACTTCATAATATTCATAAACTTTGAAATAAGTAAAGTAGGAAGAAAACTTGAGTTTTATGGAGGGAAGGACCCCACAATTCAAATTCACATACCTTGACTATGATTTGATGAGGAAAATATGAAATGAAGATGAGGAATCCAAAACACTAGCTTGAATCCCTTAACTTAATACCATGGAGGAACTTGGGAGTGTTTCAGAAGGTTCTATACTTAGATTATTTGAGAATGAAATGAAATGGGATGAGTTTGAGTGGTATTAGGCTAGAAAGGGGTCATTTAAGAGCTTAAACGATGTTGTTTTAAACATAGGGCATGTAAAAAGATCAAAATTACCCTTCTAAAAAACTATCGGGACCACGGGTCCTAGATTGGACTGCAGACCATAGAATAGGGGGTTTGTCCAATTAAATTCATCCCTTGGAAAAGTTACTGAAACAAAGTTTACAAGTCCATTATAAAACTCATAAATGGTTTTACAGAACGTAGAACCTGGTCATAAAAAGGCCCAACACTTTGATAATTTTCCAACTTAAGGGGGTCCATTTATTTTCCACATTGGTTGAAACCCACATACCTAGACTAAGGCCCAACACTTTGATAATTTTCCAACTTAAGGGGGTCCATTTATTTTCCAATTTATGGATTGTAAATAGGAGTACAACCCATCATGTTGGTTCATACTTTGGAATTAAGAAACTCAATTTCTCGCCAACTTAGATCACCCTTCTATGTTCACAAGGTACAGATCGTAGACCAAATAATGACTCATAAATAGTGTTTGTACTTTGCATAGTCCCTAAACTTAGGCTAATAAAAATTGCCACCCTGAACCACAAATACATAGTACAATTCGTAGTTCCTTTTATGGACCGTAAATCCCACTCATAAACCTTAGTAACACCTCCCAAAATGATTCAGAGTGCCTTTATAATAGATTCCTTGCATAATGCATGTTTCGTATTTTTTAATGAAAATCTGAGTATGTACTCTTGTTTTGGAGGAAATATTATATGGGACAGAGGTCTCCTTTGATTTTAAGTCAATCATATTGAAAAAATAATTATTCGAGTGTTTTTTTACTTTCTAGAAGCATTTGTGACCTCTTCGCATTGTGGAGAGGGTCCATTTTAGTGAAGAACTGACCTAGACTTATTCCAAGGGGAAAATTGGGGGAAATTAAACTTCGTGCAAGAATGAACTATGGTAGAACAAGTTTACATCGCAATCCATTTCACCATAGTACAAAAGTTTCTGAAAACTTTTAGATCGTAAGGGCAATTGGGACATATCCCAGAACCTATATATACAGGAATACTAAAAATGTCATGACCCAAACTAGGGTCTAGATGTGACACGGTGAATGGGGAACCCAAAAGGACCCAAAACAAGCCGCTTAGCATATCATACACACATGCTTGGTCACAAAAGCAAGATAAATAACAAGAGAAAACATAAACAAGGGAAACTGGGACTAAGGGAGAGAGAGTTTAATACTTAAATAACATAGATGAGTCAAAACCCAAGCATAATACATATCCAACAACACCTCTAGACATAGAACTTAGCGGGGGCCAAGATAAGAAACCGGACTCACCCTCATAATAATGACCATAAGTATTTCTAAATATACAAGATGTAGTCTAAGCATAAGCATGAAAGATATAGATATTATCCCCGGACATAAGGACTCACCAAATCTAACTTGAACAATCCGTCTAGCCACGTGAAGGAGAATCAGTATGAGCTCCAGTTCCTAAATGGTAATATCATGTAGGCATAGAGTATGCGTTAGTATGTTTGAGTGTACTAATTATGTAGGATGTAATGCTACAAGAGATAGGCAACATAGTTAAAATACATAATTATAAGCAATAGATGGCATAATAACAATATGGCATGTATGATCAATGCTTAAGTAAGTCATGCTTTGCAAATTGTTAATCTTTCATAGAACATACTATATAAGTGTGGGAAGAAACCTCAACCAATATACAATAAGACCAAGTATGCTACTACTTGGAATCTCGATGTCTACCCTACACCGTAAGAAAAGGGAAAGTTACTTGCAAAGGTGAACCTCCTAATGCCTAAGTGGATCCACTAAGCCTTGTGTGAACCGGGTTCTTGCCTCTTGTTCTTCGACTCGAGTACTCGCCTTAAGCCCTCAAATTTAGGGTACTCGCCTCTTAGAGATTTGGGGACTTGCCTCTAATCCCTTCACCTATAGTGACACATAGTTTTAGGACTTGGGGACTCGCCTCTAGTCCAGTTGGTGCAATGTCTAGTCTCACAGAATATATAAGATAATCATACTTTAACAACTTACAATAAAAATAGAGATATGGCACGAGTAGCTCTTTAAATTATTGACCTCAAATGGTGAGCCTAATCATCAAACATAAGAATGGGTCATCATCAACATGACCCTTGCATTAACATCAACATCAAAGGCTCACAAGAGGTATAATCTTTGAGAAAAAGGGGCTTAATCATCAACATTTTCATGACTTAAACACATCTTTAGAAATCCCAAAATCATCATGAAGTCCCTTGACTCATAACTTAACCAATAGATCATCAAAAGTATAAGAATCCTTAAAAAGGCGTTTTATCAAACACTTGATAGGTGTCCAATGCTAGTAAAAAATCATGCGATTCAAGAGTGAAATCATGCAAGAAAAATCAATGTAAAATTACCCACTAATACTTGATAATACCCTCATGCAATATATATCAAAACCCTTCATCTAATCTCATAGATTCATAGCTCAAAACATGCTTAAACAGTCACACTTTTATGAAACCCCAACATAGTTAATAGTAAAATTCATAATAAGTAAGATCCATAAGTAAATCAACTTAGAAACATGCAATTTATGTATAAAGAGAGCTTGGGCACCATGGGTGAAAGGACCCATTGGTTGAAACCCACATACCTAGACTTCGGAGATTTCCTTGATGAAGATGGAGATGAGAACAGATGCTTGAGTGATTTCCTTAAGATTCGGAATGAGATTTGGCACTTGAATTTTGGGTGAAATATTTGTCTAAGTGTTTGAGAAAGTATTGGGGAATGTCTTGTATGATATGAAGGTGAAATATGGCTAAGTATAGTTATTTTCACGTATGGGAAGACTAGGCCCAAGACCCAAAGGCTATGGATCGGAACAAGAAAACTGGCCAAAAATTACACCTCTTCGCTCTCCTGGGGCATCACACCCAGAGCGTTCTTTGTCACTAGAATTTGCAAACTTTGAAATTTTTAATTTTACTACCGTTGCTCAAAAATTGGTGTTAGACCCATACTTCACTCAATTTTTTCCCTGAACAAGAATATAAAGTCAGATTTTTCATATTATGCATAGATTTTGAGATGTAAGAAAATTACGATTATGGGCATTTCCTAGGAACATTTTGGGCACGTTTTGGGTTCTTTTCAATATCCCTTGGGAACATTCGTCCCCTAATGTCAAAGAAATGTACATAAGAAGAGTAATCATGGAGAAATCATCCCAACAAGAATGCAATAATACATATAAACATCATTTTTGAAATCTCAACATAATTATCAAAATCATCACGAACTTGTCAACATAAACATGAATGCATGCAAATGAGATAGGGGTAGAAACATAGGACTTAAAATCATAAAATGGACTTGACGTGTTGTCATAAGCTTGAATAGAATGAAGGAGGTACAAATATTGCTTCTCCATGCTCACTCTGGCTCCCCTAGAGGCACTTTCGAATAGACGATTCTTCCAAAGGGCCTTGACGAACACTATATCATTATTAATCAGTTCTTTCACCCTTCCATCTAATACCTCCACTGGCACCTTCTCGTAAGCCAACTTATCCCCCACAACACTCACAACCTCAAGGAGTTCAATAGCACTAGAGTCACTAACACATTCCCTTAACCTAGAAGCAAGAAGAACCCGACGAACCCTATCCATATCCATACGCGATCCCCATTCGCATGCAACCTCACATCAATCCTCCTCAACAATGTATAAGGACTCACAAACCTTAAACTCAATTCCCTCTCTTGCCAAACCGGGCCATACTCTTCATGGGTGAAACTTTCAAATAGACCAATCACCAACTTTAAGTTCAAGATCCCTTCTCGTCACAACGCATAGTACTTTTGATGACTTTGGGTTGTTTTCAACCTTTCCCTAACTAGCCTCACCTTCTCCATAGCCTCCATAACCAGATCCGGACCCAACAAAGCCATTTCTCCCACTTCAAATCACCCAACCAGTGATCTATAACGCCCATCATAAAGGGCCTCTAAAGAAGCCATACAAGTGCTAGAATGATAGCTATTATTAGTCTCATCAAGAACCCTCTTTCTCCAGTCATCAACACTAGGTACACATAACCTACCTTGGTACCTAAGGGCACCATCTCCCCCTTGGGAGAAAACCTCCACACTACCATCCCTCACTAAGACCTCTAATTCTAACAAGACATAAATCAAGGCCTTGCTTAACTAGACCTCTTCAACCAAAGAAGATTCAAAACTATCAAAGCCACTTTACTCCCCTTCTCTCTTCACCCAACCTCACCCTCAATTGATTTACAAGCTCTTCCTCTTTTCCGAAAACAAACCAACACATCATCAACAAGGACCACCACAAGCATAACAAGGTAGGGAGTTGTGTGGCTAGTACATCGGAAATAACTCAATAGAAATAACTTATTTCAACACCCCTAACTCTTACAAGATGATTTATGGAGCCCTTACAGATCAATTGTACCTTAAAACAAGAAATGGACTTACCCCTTCACAACCACCTTACAAGCACCCACTCAAGGACGAGTTTATAAGGGAATTGGAATCAAACTCTATGGGCCCTACAATCAATGGAAACATGATATGCAAGCAACTAATTTATCCCAAGTATGACATCAAAATCCACCACAACAAATCCAACAAGTCACAAGACAAGACCTAATGAAATATGAACACAGAATAATGAACTTTCTAGTAACAATAGACTCAACAAAGAGTAGACACCAAAGGTTCACATAACAACTTGGAGCACACAAGAAGCCCACTAGCAACCAAAAAGGAATAATGAAAGGAATAGTGGAACCTAGATTCATCAAAATCAAAACCTTCAAGTTACCTACGAAGTATCATGCCAAGCCTAGTGACTCTAACAGGGGTATGGTTGAGAACGTCGACGACCATCCTTATGGTTCTTAGGGACCCACGAACAATGTCTCATCTTATGATCCATTGCACCACATCCAAGACATGTACCCAAATCGGCTAAGCAATCTCCTGGGTGGTACTTTCCACACTTGTTACATGTAGGAGGAGCTTGTCCACCAACACCTTCACCTTGATACTTGGGGCTGCCCACCCCATTATTGGCAACCCTCTTGGTTGGAGCATCATCAGACTCTTGATCTTGGAAGGTACCATCAAATCGAGCGCTTTTGGATCCCTCACTTCTCCTCTTTCTAAGTTTCCCCCCCTCAATTTTGTCACCATCTAAACCTCTTAACATATCATTACACATCCTTGGTCGCCGAAGCAACAAAGTACAAAAAGATATAATAAATAGGGATAAGCGGGGCTAAGGGACAACTTTCATATCATAAACATGATGAGTCAAAAGAGAGTTACAGCTCATAGCATAACACATAATATGTCCAACAACACCTCTAAAACTCAGATACTTAGTGGGGGCCAACACAAGCTACCAGGTTAACCCTCATAGTCAAAAAATACATAAAAGAAAGATAGTAATAAAACATAGTATGAGATCATAAACATTATCCTCGGAATGGAGAACACAACAAAGAGCTTGAGAGATGTTGTACTAGCCACGTGGAGGAGGATGATCAAGTGGGGCTCTAATTCCTATATGGTGACATCATGTAGTCATAGAGTATGCATTAGTACGTTTGAATGTACTAAGTGTGTAGGATGCAATGCAACAAGTGATAAGCGCCATAATCAAAATGCATAACATAGGTAATGGGTGAGCATGTAGCAATATGGCATGTATGAATGATGCTTTAAGTAAAATCATGCTTATATAGAACATAATACATGTTTAAGGAGAGACCATTTTTAGTGCATATCCAAGTCCTACTACCCCCTTGGAGAGGCGAATGGGGTGCGAAACCCCTCAATAGGTTTATGAGTTACAAACCCCCCAACATATTTGATGAGGTATGAACCCCCCAGCATGGTTGATGGAGTACAAACTCTCCCAACATGGTTATTAAGTTACATACCCCTTGCCATGTTTGCACGGGCCTACCACCTCCCGAGCAAGGTGATCGAGGTACAAACCCCTCAACAAGGTTACTCGGGCCTACAACACCCCCGAGTGAGGCTTGGTTAATTCCCAACACTTTAGAGATAGTATCATATAGATACATTCCTTTCATCATTATATAGTCATTCAACTTATAAGACTTGCATTGGACTTTCAATTGCTCAAAGACACTCATAACCGGACATTTTATCAAACACTTGGTGGGTGTGTAGTGCTAGTGTAAAACTATGTAATTCAAGAGTGTAATCATGCTCGAAAATTCAATGTAAAACCATCATTAGATACTTGGTAATACTCTCAAGCAATATATATCAACACCCTTCATCAAATCTCACTATATATCTTAGATTCATAGTTCAATACATTCTAAAATAATCATATTTTCATGAAACCCCAACATAGTGTGTAGTGAATTTCATAATAAGTATGACCCATGAGTAAATCAACTTTAAATCATGCATTTTTAGGTAAAAGGAAGCTTGGGTATCATGGGTGAAAGGTACCCATGAAAGAAACCCACATACCTTGACTTTGGAGAATCGTTGAAGAATATTGGAGATGGAGACTTGAAGCTTGATTGAGAACTTTCAGAATCTTGCTGCGTTTTGAGACTTAATATTTGGAGATGAAATATTGTCTAAATATTTGAAAGAGTATTGGGAATGTCTTGAATAATATGAGGGTGAAATAAGGCTAAGTATAGTTATTTTCATGCATGGGAACACTTCGGCCCAAGACCCAAAAGGCTTGGACTGGACAAGAAAAATAGTGCACAAAATACACTGTAGTGCGCCCTTGGTGTGTCGTGCCAGGTGCGCGTATGGTCACTGTAAATTGTATTTTTGTTATTTTCAAATTTTTCTATGGTTGCTTTTAAATTGGGTTTAGACCCATTTTCCACTCAATTTTACTGCTTGAATAAGAATATGAAGTCATATTTTCAATATCATGCATAGATTTTGAGATATATGGAAATTACGATTCCGGGCACTTCCAGGGCACATTTTCGGGCACTTTTTAGGGTCGTTTTAATATCTCTCCCTTGGGAATATTCGTCCCCGAATGTCAAAGATGCTTATATGAGAAGATTAATCATGAAGAAATCAGCCCCAACAAGAATGCAATAACATACTTAAAACATCATTTTCAAAATCTCAACATATGCATAAAATTACCAGGAATTTTATCAATGTAAACAGGATTGCATGCAAATGACTTATGGGCTAGAACATGAGACATGAAATCACATATAAAACTTAGAATAAGTAACTTAGGCTTGAGTAGGATTGAAAAGATAGGTGCATCACTTTTGCATATCCGCTTAGGCCTCCCATGTAGCACTTTCGACTTGTTGATTCCTTCAAAGGACCTTAACAGAAGTAACATCCTTTTTCCTCAACCTCTTATCTTGCCTATCCAAGATCTCTATTGGAACCTCTTACTATGACATGTTGTCTTCAACTACCCCCACAACATCATGAGGCACAATAGCATTTGGATCACCCACACAGTTCCTCAACATAGAACCATGAAAGACCAGATGAACCAATTCCATTTCACTAGGCAAATCCAACTCGTAAACCACATTCATCTTTATAGGCTCAACATAGAACCATGAAAGACCAGATGAACCAATTCCATTTCACTAGGCAAATCCAACTCGTAAACCACCTTACCGATCCTCCTCGTCACCTTATAAGGACCCACATATCTAGGGCTTAACTTACCCATCTTACCAAAATGAACCATACCCTTCATCGGTGACACCTTCCAATAGACCCAATCATCAACCTTAAACTCAAGCTCCCTCCTCCTTACATCGGCATAAGACTTTAGGCGACTTTGGACTATTTTCAACCTTTCTCTAATCATCCTTGCCTTATCCACAGCATCCCCAACTAGGTCCAGACCCAACAAAACTACCTCTCTAACTGCAAACCACCCAACTGGAGATCTACAATGTCTACCATAGAGAGCCTCAAAAGGAGCCATAGCAATGCTTGAATGATAACTATTGTTATATGCAAACTCAATCAATGGAAGATGATCATCCCAACTACCCTTAAGCTCCAATACATAAGCCTTAAGGATGTCCTCAAGTTTTTTGATAGTTCTTTCGGCATAGCCATCCCTTTGAGGATGAAAGGCCATACTGAGCTTTACCTTGGTTCAAAGACCTCTTTGGAAGGACCTCTGAAAGTGTGAAGTGAATTGTGCACCATGATCCGATATAATGGACAAAAGAAACCCATACAACATCACTAAGTCATGAATGTAAAACCTAGCATAATCTTTAGCCATATGTAGTGTTAACCGGTAGTAAGTGAGCCGATTTTGTCATCCTATCAACCACAAGCCAAATGGAATCAAAACCATTTCTAGTCTTGGGCAATCCATCCACAAAATCCATATTAATCTCTTCCCACTTCCAAGTCAGAATCTCTATGTCTTGGGTTAGGCCACCTGGCTTTTGGTTTTCGGCTTTGACTTGTTGCCAACTATGGTAATAGGATACAAATTTTGCTATATCCCTATTTATGCCTCCCCACCAATACACCCCTCCCAAATTTTTGTACATCTTAGTAGACCCTGGGTGAATAGAGTATGAAAAACCATAAGCCTCCTCAAGAATCATTTCCTTCAAGCCATCAACAAAAGGGATGCACAACCTACCTTGGTACCTAAGGGCACCATCTCTTCCTTGGGAGAAAACATCTACCTTCCCCCTTTCACCAAGGTCTTCAATTCTAACAAAGAGGGATCAAGATCTTGTTTAGCTTTCACCTCCTCAAGTAATGAAGATTTCAAACCATCAACAACAACAACACTACCGTTATCAACCTCTCCCAACCTAACTCCCATTCTAGCTAACCAATGGACTGCCCTAGACACCTCTTTATCACCACCATTAACATGTGCTATGCTACCCATAAACACCCTACTCAAAGCATCCGCCACCACATTAGCCTTACCGAAATGATAATGCACACTCATATCATAGTCCTTAAGAAGTTCTAACCACCTTCTTTGCCTCAAGTTTTAAGAAGTTCTAACAATCTCCTTTGCCTCAAGTTGAGATCTTTTTGAGTAAAGACATATTGGAGGCTCTTATGATCGGTGAACACATCAACATGTACCCATACAAGTAGTGAGGTCAAATCTTTAATGCAAATACAACGACGGCTAACTCAAGATCATGGGTAGTATAATTCTTTTCATGCACTTTGAGTTGTCTAGAAGCATATGCTATCACCTTACCATTTTGCATCAACCCATAACCCAAACCAACCCAGGAAACATCACAATACACCACAAATCCTTCTAGCCCTTCCGATTGTGATAATATATGAGCGAACACAAGCTTATCTTTCAATGTCTAAAAAATTCTTTCACACTTATCGAACCACACAAATTTGGTTTATTTTGAGTCAACTTGGTCATGGGGAAGCTATAGAAGAGAATACATTCATAAACTTTTGATAGTAACCCGCTAAGTCCAAGAAGCTCCAAATATCCGATGGGGTCAATGGTCTAGGCCAATTTCTAATCCCATTCATCTTTATAGGATCCACCTTAATACCATCCCCCATCACCACATGACCTAAAAAGGCAACTTCTTTCAACCAAAATTCACACTTCTCATATTTAGCATACAACTTCTCTTCCTCACTTGTGTTAGGAATACCACATGACCTAAAAAGGCAACTTCTTTCAACCAAAATTCACACTTCTCATATTTAGCATACAACTTCTCTTCCTCAACCTTTGCAACCCTACCCTCAAATAACCCATTTGCTCCTCCTCACTATGTGAATAGATCAAAATATTATCAATGAAGACCACAATAAATGAATCAAGGTAGGGTTTAAAGACCCTATTCATAAGATCCATGAAGATAGCTGGTGCATTGGTTAGTCCAAAGAACATTACAACAAACTCATAATGCCCTTAGCTAGTCCAAAAGACCGTCTTAGGAACATTACACTCCCTAACCTTCACTTGATAGTACCCAGACCGAAGATCAATCTTAGAGAAGTGGCTAGCCCCTTGCAATTGGTCAAACAAATTATCCATCCTTGGAAGAGGATATCTATTTTTGATGGTGACCCTATTAAATTGCCAGTAGTCAATACACATTCTAAGAGACCCATCCTTCTTTCTCACAAACAGCACTGGTGTACCCCAAGGAGATTGGCTAGGCTTAATAAAACTTTTCTCCAACAAGTCCCTCAATTGTTCCTTCAATTCCTTTAAGTTCGCTGGGGCCATACAGTAAGGGAGAATAAAAGTGGGTTGAGTATCGGGAAAGAGGACTATACCAAAATATATTTCCCTTTCGGGAGGAACACCGGGAAGGTCATTTTGAAAGACATCAAGGAACACATTTGCAACTAGAACCGACTCTATAGGAAGGACTTTAGACTCCACATCCCTAACCCTCACAAGATAATAAAGACACCCCTTAGAGATCAACTTACTAGCCTTAATGCATGAGATGAACCTACCCTTGACCACCACATCATGACTCTCTCACTCAAGAATGGGTTCATTTGGAAATTGGAATTTGACCTTACCGGTTATACAATCAATAGAGGCATAGTATGAATCTAACCAATCCATCCCAAGAATGATATCAAAATCAACCATATCCAATTCAACAAGATCACAAGGGAATATTTTATGCAAGATGTAAATGGGAAAATTTCTATAGACCTTTCTAGTAACAATAGAAGCACCAATAGGAGTAGAAACCTCATATAACTCACGTAAAAATTAGGGCTCAACGTGAAACTTTTTGGCAACAAAGGGGTAACAAAAGAAAGAGTGGCACACGAATCAATCAATTTATATACATAAAAAATAAAGACTTTTAAAATATCGGTAACAAGGTCAGGTAGGTATCAACCCCTTGCCACCCATACAAAGCATAAAAAAGATTATGCCTTGGGGAACCATCTTGTCGGGCACCTCTCATGGTGGACTAACCTCCATACCCTTGTTGCGATTTCGAGGGTTAACCCACCACCTTATGCCCAACTTCTCCACAACCATAACACGTATTAGTATCCCTCAAGCACGGGCCACTATAATCCCTGCCATATTTTGGACACTCGCCATTAGGAAGCACACCCCAACATCTTGGGCTCTTGGAAAGTCATTGGCAACCATCTTATTAAAGGTAGGGGAAGACTCTTGGACTTGATGAAACCGACCACCCTTTCAACTTTGGAACTTTTCCTCAAAACAAGCCCTCTTCGCCTCATGACCCCTCCTTTTCCTTAGCTTCTCCTCCTCCATTTGTTCAGCATAAGTCATCAATCGAGAGAAATCCATGTCACTTATCAACATAGTGGACCAGTATTTTTCACTCACTTAATTGAAACACCCATCACAAACTTGTTCATTCTAGACCTTCGGTCGGCCACCAAGTGGGGCGCATATTTAGAGAGTTGATTGAACTTGAGGGAATACTCCCTCACACTCATAGATCCTTGTCTCAAATTCATGAACTCCACCAATTTGGCTCCTCCTAAGCTCAAGAGGGGAGAACTGATTAAGAAAAGCCACCTTGAAGTCCTTCCATAGCACCGCATTATTGATTCCCTTATCCTTCTTCCATTGATTAAACCATATTTGTGCCACTCCCTTGAGTTGGTTAGCTAACAACTCTGCCTTCTCCTCCAATCTAATACCCATAATAGCCAAAACCTTGTAGACCTCATCAATGAACTTGCAATAAACATAGAGACATGGTTAGCTAACAACTCTGCCTTCTCCTCCAATCTAATACCCATAATAGCCAAAACCTTGTAGACCTCATCAATGAACTCATGATGGTCCTCACCCACATTTGACCCATAGAATTCTGGGGGATTCATCCTCATAAAGTCTCTAACCAGAGATGCCAGTGTAGGAGCATGAGGGGCTTGGGCCACTTGATTGGCTTGATTAGCCACAACTTGTGCAAACAAAGTGAGAGTATCACAGAGCTCACCAAGAGCCAGTTGATCCTCAAGAGTATGGGCTCTTCTTCCTCTTGTGTTAGGAATGATCTAGCATAGCAAAGAACAATCATTAGGGGTGTGAGAAAATAGTAATTTTAACTCTATAGCATGACCTAAGAAATGAAGAAGGGAAATATTTCCTAAAAAGCCTCACAGCCTCTTACTCATAATTGTGGTGCACAACAGAACCATGAATAACACTCTAATCAATGCGGTATGTTGGTCTCTAAGGATTTAACAACCTAGTGCTCTGATAAAAAGTTTGTCATGAACCAAGCCTAGGTCCTAGACGTGACACGACGCCTGAGGAACCTGAAGGGACCCCAAGCAAGTCTCTTAATATATCATTACATATCCTTGGACGCGGAATCAATAAAGTACAACAAGGGATAGTAAATAGGGATAAGCGAGGCTAAGGGACAACTTTCATATCATAAACATCAAGAGTCAAGAGAGAGTCAAAGCTCATAACATTATACAAAATATGTCCAACAACACCTCTAAAACTTAGATACTTAGCGAGGGCCAAGATAAGCTACCGGGCTCACGCTCATAGTCAAACAATACATAAAAGAAAGATAGTAATAGAACATAGTATGAGATCATAAAAATCATCCTCAAAATGGAGAACTCAGCAAAAGAGCTTGAAAGATTTCATACTAGCCACATAGAGGAGAATGATCAAGTGGCACTCCAGTTCCTACATGGTGACATCATGCAAGCATAGAGTATGCGTTAGTACATTTGAATGTATTAAGTATGTAGGACACAATGCAATAAGTGATAAGCACCATAAGCAAAATGCATAACATAGGCAATGGATGAGTATATAGCAAGATGGCACGTATGAATGATGCTTGAAGTAAAATCATGCATTTATAAAATATACTACATGTGTAAGAAGAGACCATTGTTATTGAATATCCAAGGCCTACCACCCCCTTGGAGAGGCGAATGAGGTACGTACCCCTTAATAGGTTGATGAGGTACAAAACCCCTAACATTGTTGATGAGGTACGAACCCTCAACATGGTTGATAGAGTACAAAACCCCCAATATGGTTATTAAGGTACAAACCCTTTAACATGGTTGCACCGGCCTACTACCTCCCGAGCGAGGCAATCGAGCTACGAACCCCTCAACAAGGTTATTCGGGCCTATAAACCCCCGAATGAGGCTTGGTCAATTCCCAAAACTTTAGAGATAATATTATATACATACATTCTTTCCATCATCATATAGTCATTTAACTCATAAGACATACATTGGACCTTCAATTCCTCAAGAAAATCATAATTGAAATCTTATCAAACACTTGGTGTGTGTATAGTGCTAGTGTAAAACCATGTAATTCAAGAGTTATATCATGCTAGAAAATTAAATGTAAAACCATCAATAGATACTTGATAACACCCTAAAGCAATATACATCAAAATCCTTAGCAAGTCTTACAATAGATCTTAGATTCATAGTTTAAAACATGCTAAAACAATCATACTTTCAATAAACCCCAACATAGTGTGCAGTGAAATTCATTATAAGTAAGACCTATGAATAAATGAATTTTAAATCATGCAATTTTAGGTAAAGGGAAGCTTGGGTATCATGGGTGAAAGGAACCCATGAAAGAAACCCACATACCTTGACTTTAGAAAATCCTTGAAGAAGATTGGAGATGGAGACATGAAGCTTGAATGAGAACTTTAGAATCCGAATGAGTTTTTAGACTTGAAATTGGAGATGAAATATTGTCTAAGTGTTTGGGAGAGTATTTGGAAATGTCTTGAATGATATGAGGGTGAAATAAGGCGAAGTATAGGTATTTTCATGCATGAGAACACTTAGACCCAAGACCCAAAAGCCTTGGACCGGACAAGAAAAACAATGCACAAAATACACTGCGACGTGCACTTGGCACGTCGTGCAGAATATATAAGATAATCATACTTTAATAACTTGCAATAAACATAGAGACATGGCACAAGTAGCTCTTAATATCATTGACCTCAAATGTTGAGCCTAATCATCAAACATAAGAATGACTCATCATCAACATCACCCTTGCATTAACATCCATATCAAAGGCTCATAAAAGGTATAATCTTTGAGAAAAAGGTGCTTAATCTGGCCCTACAACATCATCAACATTTTCATGACTTAAACACATCGTTAGAAATCCCAAAATCATCATGAAGTTCCTTGACTCATAAATTAACCAATAGATCATCTAAATATTAAGAATCCTTAAAAGGGCATTTTATCAAACACTTGGCGGGTGTGCAATGCTAGTACAAAATAATGCAATTCAAGAGTTAAATCATGCAAGAAAAATCAACGTAAAATCACCTACCAATACTTAGCACACTCATACCATATATATCAAACTCTTTATCAAATCTCAAAATGAATCATAGATTCATAGCTCAAAACATGCTTAAACAGTCACACTTTTATGAAACCCCAACATAGTTCATAGTCAAATTCATAGTAAGTATGTCCCATAGGTAAACCAACTTAGCAACATGCAATTTTTGTAAAAGGAGAGCTTGGGCACCATGGGTGGAAGGACCCATTGGTTGAAACCCACATACCTTGACTTTGGAGTTTTCTTTGGTGAAGATGGAGATGAGAACTTGAAGCTTGAGTGATTTCCTTAAGATCCGGAATGAGATTTGGCACTTGAATTTTGGGTGAAATATTTATCTAATTATTTGAGAGAGTATTAGGAAATGTCTTGTATGATAGAAAGGTGAAGTATGACTAAATATAGGTATTTTTACAAATAGGAAGACTTAGGCCTAAGACCCCAAAGCCTTGGACCAAAGTGAGAAAACGGAATGTCTTATATGATATGAAGGTGAAATATGGCTAAGTATAGATATTTTCACGTATGGAAAGACTTAGACCCAAGACCCAAAGGCCTTGGGCCGGAACAAGAAAATGTTCCAAAATTATACCTCTCTGCACCCCTGGCATTTCGCGCCTGGGGTGTCCTTGGTCACTAGAATTCGCAAACTTTGAAATTTCAAATTTGCTATGGTTGCTCTAAAATTGGGGGTTTACCCATTCCTCACTCAATTTCCCCCCCCCCTAAACAAGAATATAAAGTCAAAATTTTCATATCACGAACAGTTTTTGAGATATATAAAAATTACGATTATGGGCATTTCCTAGGCAAATTTTTGGGCATTTTTTGGGGTCATTTAAAAAATATTTCATCACTTTTGGGATGTCCTAAACACCCTCTTCAAACTATCCCAAATTCCTCGACAAAATTCTCTCAAGTTTCTAGTGTTTCAATACTCTTCCATTAAGTACAAATCTTCAAGATTCTCCCAAGTTTCTTTCTTCTTCTTCAAGACCTCAAGGTATCGGTTTTCTTCATCCATGGGCCTTTCACCCATGGAGTCCAATCCCTTTTCAATTAGATCTTTGATTTCAAGAGTTATTTCTTTATGAGTACTTCCTATTATTCATTATAGGCTATGTATGTTATGGCTCTCCGGGGTCATATCGATTGGTTGAAAGTGTGATACTATGAAAGCTAAGAACATTTATGGATTTTGAGATGGATTTTATGATACCTTAACTAGGGTCTTACATTGATGATGGTGGTTATTTTGAATGGTTTCAAATGATCAAGTTTTATCTCTTTTATGCATATTACTCTTGAATTTTACTATTTTAATTTCTTATGAAAAAACCAACCATATTTTGGACTACAGTTATATGATGAAGCATCTTATGTTGACTAAATGTTTTATTGCAAGATATGCAAGCCATGAATACATAATAAATGATTAAGGGCTATCAAGCATATTTTGAATTCATGGGAATGATATGAAATTTATAAAATATTATTGCCCTTTTGATGCTATGATGCTATAGTTTTTGATGTGTTGCTCCTATTATGATATTATGATTTGAAAGTTATGCATGATATGATTATGATTTAAGTATTCTATGGGATGTTAACTTAGCACCGAGAGAAACTTCATAGATTTTCATTGTCCCTTAACTACGTTACCATCATAGGTTTATGATTTTCATATTGCATGATTAACCAAAAAATGTGGGGTTCCCATATAGTATAAGGCAAAATAATGACCGAAAAGGGAGGGATTTCCATATGATTTTTATTATATTAATTGAAAAGGGTGAGTTCTCATAAGGAATTTATAAACCAATCTCCGAAATGGGGAAGTTCCCATAAGGTGAGGGTATTGTTTACCTTGGCAAGTAGACCACTGCTTGACTAGTATGTAGGAAATATTAAAATTTCATGAAGTAGCTCACATGGTCTTAAATGTCAGTTAAGGTCTCTTTCCACATATGTATGCTATATTATGAGATTACGTTTGCCTTTCATGCATGTTTTTATAAAGACATTAATCATTCATGTCATATTGAGCTTATTACCTTTTGTGTATGATTATCCATCTTGTCTATTATGAATTATGTTATCTTGTTGCATTGTACCCTACATAATTAGTACATTCCAAGTACTAACACATACTTTTTTCCTATATGAACTAACCATGTAGGGATCAGAGTTTCTATACATCCAACTCCTCATGTGTAGCATAATATCTTGAAAACTTGCTTGTGGTGAGTCCTCTATTTCAGGGGACAACATCTATTTTCTATCTTGCTTATGTTAAGACTTTGCTACTTTATTATTTACTTTAGAGGGTGAGCTCGGAACATATCTTGGCCCCCGTCCTACTTATGATTTGAGGTATTATTGGAGGATATGACATGATATGTATGATCTATGCGACACTTATGTATCTATGGAGACTTTCCCTTAGTCCCTATCCTATGTTTTAATGTTTCTTGTGATCATAATTTAAAGGTGATGAATATCCTAAGTCCCTAAACACCATAGAGTGCATCGCATGATCCCTTTCCCTTAGAATTATATATTGTTCTTGAGATGAAGGGAATTGCTATCCCTTGTCCCATAGAGTGTGTCCCAAGCACCTAATCCCCTTAGTATGGATTATTGATGATTGATCCATGCTTCCTAACCAACTCACCCACACAGATAAATTTTCACCCCTGAACTCCCAAACCATGAGCCTAGTCTATGACACATGAACTAAACCACGAGTTGTATGTACTTTGCCCTGTAGATTTCTAACTTTCCCTTTTTCCTGCATTTTCATACTTTTCAGTATGTGAGGCCTTACAATATATCCGCATTGGGAACATTCATCACCGAATTTGCTAAACGTAACTTTAAAAGAGTAAGAAACAGCTAAGAACCCAACGTGTATGCAAAATGCAACTTAAACACTTTCTTGCAAAAATTTTCAAACTCATGTTTCAAACATTATTCTCAAATGTAGCCTAAAAAATGTTTAAATATTCATGGATGACATAAAAACAAAAATGTAAGGAACTTGAGGTTTTCGGGTAAGAATATTTAATACCTTAGGTTTGAGTAGAGTGGAAGAGATAGGGGCATCAATTCTTCATGCCCACTTCCGCTTCCCATGTGGTGCTTTCAACTACTTGATTACTTCAAAGGACCTTGACAGATGCAACATCTTTGTTTCTCAACCTCTTGACTTGCCTATCAATATTTCAAGCAGGACTTCCTCATATGTCAAGTTCTATCAACATTCACCACTTCCAAGTGTATAATAGAACTTGGGTCTCCTATATACTTTCTCAACATAGACACATGGAATACTGGATGAACCATACTCATCTCTATAGGTAACTCTACCTCAAGGCAAATTTGCCAACCCGTCTTACGATCCTATCCATTTGTACATACCAAGGACTTAACTTTACTTTTTCACCAAATAAATCACATCCTTTATTGGTGAGACTTTCAAATACACTCAATCATCCACCTTGAATTCAAGATATCTCCTTCTAATGTCAGAATAAAACTTTTGCTAACTTTATGCCATATTCAATCCCTCCCTTATCAACCTCACCTTCTCCAAAGCATCTAAAACCAAAACCAGACATATCAAAGACATCTCTCCCACTTCAAACCACCCATTTGGGGATCTACATCTCCTCCATAAATGGACTCAAATAGTTCCATCCCTATACTAGAGTGGTAAATATTAGTGTAAGAAAACTCAGTAATTGGGAGATGCTCATCCCAACTACCCTTAAACTCTAAGAACAAGCCCTAAGCATATCCTCTGAGGTTTGAATGGTACTTTCGGCTTGACCATTCATTTATGGGTGAAACACCGTGTAAAGCTTGACCTTAGTACCAAGACCTCTTTGGAAAGATCTTCAAAAGTGAGAAGTTAATTGGGCACCATGATTCGAAATGATGGATAACAAAATCCCATGCAACTGAACCAACTCATGGATATACAATTTAACATAGTCTTTGGCACCATAGGCGTCACAACTCAATACTAGGGCCCAGATGTGACACGGTAAATGTGGAAGCCAAAGGAACCCCAAACAAGCCTTCGTAAGCATGTATAGAACATCCTTAGTTTGTAGAAGCATAAATAAATAATAAACAAGTAGAAAATAATTCTAAGGGAAATGGGACTCTGGATTCACGCAATGGGGATGTTATCAGGAAGAGATTAGCATGAATCACATAATAAATAAAGTCTAAGCAATGGATAAGTATGACTCACGCTATGGGGGCATTAGGGAGTTAGGACTTTCATCACAACAATATATCTATCATCAACACATAGAGGGAAATATGGGACTAAAGGAGGACTTCAATAATTACAAAAACATAACAAATCAAGCTCATAAGTACATATCCAACACCATATCAAACAACACCTCTAGTCATGAATGGAAAAGGGGCCAAGATATCTCCTAGGCTTGCCCTCAAAAGATAGTATCCAACAATAGACAAGTTTTAAATAAGACACAAAAGTAAATGGATGTTATCCTCAGATGTGGAGGACTCACCAATAGTATATCTTCACTTGAACCGCTTAGACACGTGAAGAAGAAGGATAGAAAGGAGATATAGTTCCAACATGATTAGATTATGTTGGGAAAAAGCATGTGTTACTACTTGGAGTATACTAAGTATGTTGGGTGCAATGCAACAAGAATATAGGCCATGATCAAACAATATGCATAACCATAAATCATCGGATATAAGCTCAATATGCCATATATGTTAAATACCATAATAAAAAAATATATGAGGAGTCATCATGTCACTTAACATATCATACATATATGGGAAGGGACCATAACTGACATATAAGACCAAGCGAGCTACTAATTGGTATCCCAATGTTCACTCCATATCGAATAAGGAGTTGTCTACTTTGCCAAGGTAAACCAAGAACTTACCTTACGAAAACCTTCCCATTTAGGATAAATGCTCCATAAACACCTTACAAGAATTCCACCCTTTTCAGTTAATCATACTTTAACAATCTTACGGGAACATCACCCTTTTCGGTGTTCAATTAACATATGTTGTACGGGAATTCCACCTTTTTTAGCCAATTATGTAATCCTAGCTATATGGAGCCAATAGCTAATTCACAAACCTATGGTGGAAGCATAGTTAAGGGACAATGGTTATCTACCAAGGTGCTCTTGGAGCTAGGTCACAATCCCAAGGAATATTTGATTCATACTTTTAGCCATAAAGCATCATAATATCATGATATTTTCATTGAGTAGCTCATCAAAACTAAATCTTCATATATCAGAGATAGGGCTTCACAACTTTCATAGCTTTCATGACTTCCACGATACTTTCATTTTTCATAAAATGTATAATAGCCCTTCAATTCATATCATTCATAATTCACATATCTTGCCATAAGGCCGTCAAAATCATAAAGCTTGGCATAGATCTTATTTCAAAACCATGGTGGGTACATATACATAACTTTAAACCACGCAAATCATAAGTAAATGCCATGAGAGTTGCAAAAATAGAATCACTTATTCATCATTTAAAGAACCCACCAAAACATAGCAAGACTTGGTTAGGGCATCGTCAAGCCCTTATATAAAATCACAGATTTCACATGATATTTCACTTCATAATAATGCATAAGGATGAACCATCATGAAATACTTCATATTATCACATAGCAAAGACTTACGTAGGGCATCATCAAGCCCTCATATACAATCACAGATTTCACAGGATATTTCACTTCATAATAATGCATAAGGATGAACCATCATAAAATACTTCATATTATCTTCATGTAAAAGAGTTTATAAAATCATTATGTATTACCATAACTTGAGAAAGCATAAAGGAGAAAGAGGAATGGTTGAGCTTGTGGAGGAAAGATCTCTACAAACACACATACCTTATAATTTAGTGGAGGAAAATTAGACTTGGAGTTGAGGAAATCCAAAACCCTATCTTGTTTTCTTCTTCTTGAAGCCTTGGAGGACTTGGGAATATTCTTGGGAGGGGTTTGAGACTTAGAGTGTTTTTAGTGAGGAGGAATTAGATAGATAAGGGTTTTAAGGGATGATAAAGGGTCTCTTGAGGGTCAAAATAACATAGTATAAACATTAAATAATAGGAAAGGTTGAATTTGCCCCTTCTTAAAAGTCTAACGGATAGGACCACGAGACCCCATTTACGGTCCGTGGTCTATTCTTAGGCTACAAGTTACGGTTTGTCTGATGACATTTTTTACCCTTAAAAAATTTTCTCTGATTCTCAACCTCTGATAAGGCTTATGACTCGCAAGTTCATCTATGGGCCGTATGATAAATCGTCTACCCAAATTCAAAAATCTTTATTTTCACCAAGTCCGGAATTCAACATACGATCACTAGTTATGGCCCATGAAACCACTTACAACCCATAAGACACCTCATAATAATTGATACTTAGAAAATTTCCAAAACTAATTTTTTGCACTTTTTATACTTCTCACAGGATGGGCCTTACAATAGGTTGTTTTTAACTGGTGTCATTCTACCAACAATAACTAAATTGGAGTCAAAGTGCCTCACAGTCTTAGGCAAATCAATATAAATTCCACATTGATCTCTTTCTATTTTCAAGTATGGATTTTAATGTCTTAAGCTAGGCCACCCGACCTTTGGTGTTCGGCTTTGACTTGTTGGCAATTGTGACATTTAGCCACAAACTTTGCAATATCTCTCCTTACACCAGTCACCTATATACTTCCCTCAAATCTCTATATATCTTTATATAATCGGGATGAATGGAAGAGGATGAATTATGAGCCTCTTCCAAAAACAATTCCCTTAACCTATCAATATTCAACACCCATAACTAACCTTGGTATCTAAGTACCTTATCACCCTCTTAGGAGAAAACTTCTACTTTGCCCTCTTCACCAATGCCTTCAACTTGATCAAGGCAGGATCAAGGTCTTTCTTGGATTTGGCCTTCTCAACCAATAAAGACTTAGAACCATCTAGGACCATCGTGTCACCATTTTTAGCCACACTTAATCTAACTCCCAACCTAGCTAATCTACGAACATCTTTTGCTAACTGTTTCTTCCCCATCATCAAAGTAAGTTACACTCTTCATGGACACTCTATTTAGTGCACATGCTATAAAATAGGCTTTGCCTGGGTGATAATGCACACTTATATCATAGTCCTTAAGAAGTTCCAACCACCTTCTTTGCCTCAAGTTGAAATTTCTTTAGGTGAACACAAAATTGAAGACTTTTGTGATTTATAAAGGCATCTACATGAACCTAATATATGTAGTGGTGCTATGGCCTCTAACTTAAGATTATGTGTAGGGTAATTATGCTCATGTAACTTTAGTTGCCCAGTGATGTTCTATCAAAATACAACACTTTTGGTGCTTAAAACTTAGATTTTTTTGTGTTCTCAATACGACTTTAGTTGGTTTTATGTGTTTTTGTGTTATATTTGCAGGATTCTAGGTTTGGCCTTGATATTGGGAAAAATATAGAATTTGCTAATTTTTTATGCAATATGAGACCCTTTTGTAGGTCGTAGACCATTCTACGAATTGTGAAGCGGATTTTTGGATAATTTCAGTGAAGGGCTATTTTTTGAAGTTATTCAATACACATGCAGATAGATCATGGAATGATTTATGAGTCATACACCATATTTCATGCCTTGAGGATCAGAGATTGGGACTTTCTAAAGATTTATTATACTAAACCCTCCTATGGGTCATAAATCACTTTACGAGTCATAAAGGGGTGTTGTAGACTTGAAGTCTAATTTTCTAGCAGTTTTGTATGAGACCCTGATTATAGGCAGTGGAATGCAATATGACCCATAAACCCCTTTCATGAGGCATGCCAACCAGTTATCCTATTATGTTTAGGACTTGTAGTTTACTTATTATAAATAGGTCTTTTAGGTTATTTTTCAGAAGTTTTTCACATAGTGATGTCGCCCAAGTTACACCTCCTTTTAAAGGATAAAGTGATCACTGTCAAGATATAGAACCTAACAAAGGTTGGGGTCAAACCCATGAGAATATGTAGACTCAAGAGAATTGAATGACTACAATTCGAGTGGTTAACCAGCTTACTTCCCTGAAGGGGGTTTGCAATACTTACTGGAAAGTAAAACTAAACTAACACACACAAGAGAGAAATCAATATGGAGAGAAAGTATGATATTGTTTTCCCCATGATTTCCCAACTTAGTATCACCAGATAACCTAATTCTTTTCTCGTGTGTAGTATGCAAGACGGTAAGTTAAGCACACTAAGCCCTTTGGTCAAAGGTGAGAGGTCAATTTCACTATGTGAGTTAGTCTATATCCATAGTGCGCATTACTAAGCCTTACCTATTAGTCCTAATACAACCTCCTCTTGGCCCAGTTTGGTTGATTAGACGAGAATACATCGATCGAATCCTGTTAATTAATGACTTTTCCTATTAATAAAAATCACATGCTTAAAAATGAAATTCAAACACAAGTGTTCTCAAAGATTCTCCAATGTAATCTCATAATTTTTGCTCTCTAATTACTGAGTTCTCTGAGTACTAGAAGAAAAATTATGAAAACAATAACATAAGAAAATCTATTTATAATAAGTAAAATACAAGTCCTAAACAAAATAGAAGAACTGGTCGGCATACATACTGAAGGGGTTTACGGGCCATATTGCATTACATGGCCCGTAATTGGGGTCTTGTACATAGCTGCTAGAAGTTTGAACTTCAACTCTACGACACCCTTCCATAACTCATAAAATGGTTTTCGACCCATAAAGGGGTTTCGTTTGATGAATCTTTAGAAAGTCTCAATCTCTGATCCTCAGGGCACGAACTATCTTCTGCAAAATAAAAAATAAATCCATGACTTATCTACATGTTCATAAATCAAATTTAGGAAATAACCCCTCACTGGAAATGTTCACGAAAGCGGTTTATGACCCGTGGAATGATCTACGGCCCATACATGGTCTCGTATAGCAGTAAAATTCAGCAACTTCTGCACTTTCTCCCAAAAATAATGCCAAACCTATAATCCTACAAATATAAAACAAAAGGACATAAAACCAACTAACATCTCATTGAGAACATATATAATTCCAAGTTTTAAGCATCAAAAGTATTATATTTTGACAGCACATCAGATAGTACTAAGAGAACTCAGTACTTATAGTGAGGAAATAGTAAGATTACATTGGAGAGCATTGAGAACACTTGTATCTTAATTTATACTTTAATGTTGTGATTTTCTTGAAGTTAGATTTGCTTAGTCTTAATTCAATTGTGTAAATGCTTAATTATGTTCTTTCCATTCATGATTCTTGCATTTACTTAAAGTATGAGTAGCTAAATCTACAACTAGAGTTGTGGGAACCATGAAGAACTAACAAGGTAAAATCGAATAATTCATAATTCTTGAAAAGTGTGCATACATGTATTTAATTAACTCTCTTCATTTTGCATGTTTTCTGATGATGGCTAATATTAGAAACACGCGTAGTGTTATTGACTGGACCAAGGTAGTAAAGAATAGGAAAAGAGATTAATTAACAGGATTCCATTGATATGTTCTCATCTAATCGACAAAACTGGGCCAAAGAGAGGTTGTACTGGGACTAATAAGTAAGGGTTAGTAATGCATACTATGGAGATGGGCCAAGTCGCATAGTGAAATTCACCTCTCACCTTTGACCAAAGGGCTTGGTGAACTTAACTTACCATCCTGCGTGCTACACACTAGAAAAGAATTAGATTATCCAGTGATACTAAGTTAGGGAATCATAGGGAACCCAATTGTAACACTCCATGTTATGCATAGGCTAGTTCTATGTACATGGATATTTACATGTTCTTATTGTATAGGCGATGAACCAAGTTCCATATTTAAGTAGTGGTGATTTGAATTCAATAAAAGGTGTTGTGATGCCTTGATGTATTTCAAGTCAAACACAATAGAAGTATTTAACCTCAAGATAGAAAAATGTTTTTGAGTTTAAAGATTGTGGGTAAAGTATTGAGTTACACCAAGAGGGAGTGATGTTTGAAAAATGGAACAATATAAGTGGGCTGCTTGCTCGATTTAATTAAGCTAGTAGGTGTACTACCTACTTGAGCTATATGGATCTAGTTAAGGTGTCCAAGGCTAATGGGTCAGATTTAAGCCTATGTTAAGTCTTGATCATACTTGAGCTATATGGATCTAGTTAAGGTGTCCAAGGCTAATGGGTCAGATTTAAGCCTATGTTAATGGACTCACTTGAGGGCCAAACTAAGTAAGAGAAAGAAAAATGGAAAAAACAAGGGAAACCCACCTTCAAAATTTTCCAAGGCCCAAGTAGTTAGTTCAACAAAGGACAAAACAAGTAGGTGTGTCACCTACTTTGACCTTTTTGAGCAGCTTGACATACATAAGCAGCTGCATCACCTATTTGGTCATTTAGTGGCTAAAAATGAAGCAAAATAAGGAGGTTATAAGGGATTATTTTAAGGGACAAAAAGGGCTTATAAAAGGCAAGGAAAGCTGGACCTTTTATTTATTTTAACACATCAAAAAATTAGATTAAACTCCAACTCTCTCTTCTCTCTCAAGGGTCAAGGAATAGTATCCTTAAAATTCCTTTAGGGTTCTTGAGAAAACCTTTCTTGTTCCAGGCTATGGTGAGTGATAATACCTATAGATTTAACTTAATTCCATCATGAAAGACAAGGAAAACATGTTACTTATGCTTAAATAGAAAATAGGGAAGAATATTCTCCCAAGTTTCTGCTCATTTCTTTTAATTTTTAAAAGACTTTTGGCTTCTTGTTTGGTTTAAAGTGTGAAGAGAAATTGAAGTTCTTGAAGAAATTAAATTTAAAAGGACAATTTATAAGAATTGAATTATGTTGCTACCACATCTTTATTTTCCTTTGACATGAGGTTAAGTATGATATTTTAAGTATAAGTTTAATTAGAACTCGTGAAAGGATGATTAGGAATTAGGGTCTCATGCCTCCATGTACATTGGACTATTTTGGGATTATTCTGGAGTGTGGATATGTTGAAATAGTTTTGTTAATGTTGGGAAAGGGTGTGGATTGTTGGTGCTGAAATATTGAAGAAAAAGATGCAATGTTACGCTGCATAATTATGTGTTGGGTGGAGTTGTTATATGTTGTACCTTGTAAACGGTTGCAAGTGTATGACGGAACTAAAAATAAGCTGAAGTGTACTATGTAAATAAAAATATGTATTACACAAATGCAAATATAGAGGGAAGGATTGAAAGAACACCCTTAGGTTGGTAATTACGAAGTTCTTGTTTGGATGTTATATTGGGCAAGATTGAACTGCCAACACATGGTTATTAGATACTAACACTAGTTTTATCACCCATATTATTATAGATAAGTATTTGTAAAGAAAAGAAGTTATTTTGAGGTAATAACAAAGTAATACAACAAGTTATGTAAGACTATTATATTCCTTATTCTTTGTCATAAAATCCAATACTCGTGTCACTATCGTAACTGAGCTTTCCAAGTATATTCTAAGGTAGTGTTCCCTATTTGTAAATATATGATTTTACTTTTCTAAGCACTAGCATGAGGAGTCTACTTTTGTTCTTTAAGCCAATTGTGTTATTTGAACTCCTAAGTAGTATGCTAATGCCACACTCGTTTCCTATAATATGTTACTGGTACATAGCTTCAAATATTAAAGATTATCATGACCACTAAAGTAACAATCTGAAAGTATTAAAGATTAACTAGAACACTGTCCATAACGTGGGTAGCAGCCTAGGGGCAATAGCCTAGTATGGGTTGATCTCACTTGGGTTATGAGGATGGCATCCCAGGGGCAAAAGACTAGCATGGGTCGATCCCAATCTATACAGCTATGGTGGCAGCATCCCAGGGGTTCAAATGCCTAGCATAGGTCATCCTCATTTACCATTGATCAACTAGTCATTTGTAGACATGTCTAAAGGAATTCTAAAGCACTAAAAAGTAAAGAAAATAATTTAACATACATGGTCCCACAAGTACAACAAAGGTGGTATTTACTAGGATTTGTGCATTTATATCTTGCTACTTGATTTCACTTGAGTTCTCATTTTACATATGCTATTGCTTACATATTCAGTAAATTATATTATACTGACGTCCCTCTTGGGGGATGCTACAATTCATGTTGCAAGTGCAGATACTCCTGCTAGTAGACCTCCAGGGTAAATACACCCAACACTCAGCTGCTTTTGGTGGGCTCTAAGTTGATTTGGGACTTTATTGGGTCTTTAGTACATGAATTTTGGTATTTCATAATAGCTCAAAGGTCTTCTATCTTATAGACGCTTTGTAGACTTATTGTATATAGTTCAATTTTATCTTGTCTCTAAAAGGTTGTGGCCTCAATGGCCATGTATGGTATGTAAGTTTGGGTACTACCTATTTTGATATTTTTTATCTATTACTAGAAGGAACTTGTCATTGCTTGTGGTTGTCACAATTCGGTGCGTAGTAAGCACAGGTTATATGTCGGTTCTCTTAGGTCTTGAGGCACCAAGTGTTTGTTCTTCCTTATAGATTTAGAGGTGTGATAACAATACCCTAGTTTCTTTCCATATTGATTTCTCTCTTGTGTTAGTTAGTTTTATTTTCCTTTGATTATTGCAAAACCCTCCTTTGGGGAAGTAAGTTGGTTAACTACTCGAATTGCAATCATTAAATTCTCTTAAGTCTACATATTCCTTCTGGAATGACCCTAACCTTGGTTAGGTTTTATTTCTTAACATTGACTACTTTATCCTTAAAAAGGAGATGTAACTTGGGCGACATCATAATTTTGGTACTGTTTCCAGGGAATACAACTAGACTTAGCTAATTCATGAGTGATTTGGGTGTTAATCCTTATTACATTTTACATTTTATTTTTATTTTCTTTGCACGGTGTAAGTGTAGTATATTTCCAATACACGAAGTCCAGCTAGACCCTTGACTTTGTTTGACCTAGAGATCTATAGAATGTTGAGAAGAATGACCCAAGATAACACAAATAATACGGCTAATGCATCTTTGAACCAGAACAAGAATGAAAATGCTGATCACGAGAACCCACCTCCTCTTGAGGACATTGCTCCACAACCTCAGAATTTTAATGCCAATGCTTATAAATGGAACCAATACGGGCTTAATCCCATGGCTATGGAGGTGACTGGAGCTATTGTGTTGCCACTACTACTGGCAGACACAAAGTTTACAGTCTCAAGTGGGTTGGTTTAGATGCTGCAGAACCATGTGCTCTTTGCGGGCTTACCATCGGAGGACCCTCAAAGCCATTTGCACAATGTTGCATTCGTCTGCAAGAGTGTGATAGGAAGACAAAATCTGTCTATGGATGCTGTGGGACCTCTTATCTTCCCATTGTCTCTTACTGGCAATGAAGTATGATGGCTATTTGATGTCCCATAGAGTTCAATCACCAGCTGGGCAGATTTCTAGAAGGCCTTTTTGGAGAGGCACTTCCCTAGATTGAAGAACCTTAAGTTGAAGGACCTAATCAACAACTTTAAGAAAGGTCCTGCTGACTTGATCAATAGTATATAAGAGTGGTTTACTAAGTACTTGATATGTGTTCCAGGCCATGACATTATAGACAATGTCTTGTGTTGAGATATTCTACTGATCCTTAGATGCAAATAGCCAAGCATATACCAACACCATCTTAGGAATACTATTTGTAGAGCAACCATTCACAAAAATTGCTGAGAAAATGAATATGGTAGCCAAACTAAATCATATATGGAGGCCCATGAATGAACTTTTAACAAAATGCTTAGGTGCAGCTGGCACAAGTCCAGAGCAAGCAAGAATTAATGAGGAGTTCATGCAGATGCTTGCTCAAAGTAATGCTAATATGGAGATACTAGTGAGGTAAACACGAGAGCTAACCAGGATTAGAAGTATCCAAGAAAGTTACTACACCTCATAAAGGGGATGAGATGAAAATAAAAAGAGGGCCCCAAGAATGGTTGTACGAGTGGTTGTTACGTGCCCCCCCTCCACAATCAAGATATGGGGACTAGGAATTCCAGAATCAAGGATATGCTTAGTCAGTTGCTGAGGAAGGTTGACGCACAGGATGAGACCTTGAGTGAGATTAAGTATGACATCGTTAGCATAAATCAGAAAATAGAACACCATTCTATCATATTAAAATGGCTCGACCACCAATTTAGACATGTATTAGCCTAACTAAATCAAATCTAGAGAGGCATAATGCCCGATACTTTAGCTCAAAATCCAAAGGATACTGAACAGTATAAGATGAAGATGACTAGTGGTGAGGAAAACACCCCTGAACCTCCTATAGCTACTGATGAGGGAGCACAAAAGCTTAAGGAAGTCTGAGTACTCAAGCCATGTATGTTATGCCATGATAATAAATCAGGTGCTACTTGGGCAGCAACCCAAGGTTGATACTACGCTTAGGCATCCATGTATGATTTTTAACCCATTTATGTTTTGTGTTGCTTTGGTTGTGTGCATTGGAAAAATGCACATTTATTTTGATGGGGTGTGGATAGTTATATGCCTCAGTGAATTCTGAGTAGCTTGACTCCATAACTACCCTAATTTGTTATCATGGGGCTTTCTTTGCAGTGTTATTTTTCCTCATGGATATTTACTTTCTATTGAACCAGCATGTTTAGGATGTTTAGGTAGTATTTGTAACATATAGTACTAATATCTAAAACATATAACATGTTTTTGTGTTTTATGTGAAAAATGATACCCACCAAAAATTTTGATTAGTGTCTAGATAGCAACCACACATATTTAGGTGTGTTGACAATGTTAGTTCTGAATAAGTGAGGATGAATTGAGATAAAAAGCATGATCTGAGAGGCTTTTGTTGATAATGTAGTCAGTGCTATGTGAGTGAGCTTAATTTGCTAGATTCATTTATTGTGTGATAATTCTGAACATGCCTTATTAATCTAAGTTGGACTGTAGATTGATTGGATTAAGAAAGGATTTTAGGCCATTGTTTTTAAAAGTCCACTTAGCCTAAATAACCAACCAAAATTGCAATGTATCCCTTGTTTCTAATGTTTGAGCCTAACATGTACCTATTCTTTGTAAACACCTGATTTACCTAGTCTTGTTAGTTGTAAAATCCTAAAATTGGCCTTGGCCCTTGATAAATCAAACAAGAAAGAAAGGGAAAAAGGAACAAAGATAGAAGAATATATGGATTTAATTCAAACTATTGAAATTATGGGCAACAAGGGACTAAAACCACCACCTCTTAATTGATTTGAACAACTCAAATAAAATCCTAGCAACAAAATTAAAGGAAACTAAGAACCACAAGTGGGCAACCTTCAATTAATCAAACAAACAAGTCAACTAACAATTGTAAGAGTTCGCCCTAATTACTCACTAATTCCATATTCAACATAGTCTAAGTCTTCCAGATGATAAAATAAGGCTATTTATACTAAGTAAACTATGTTATCATCCTTCCATTCTTGAAAAGGATTCGTCCTCTAATCTAAAGATTCACCTACAACACAATGAGATAAATCACTAACATAGAAAACATTATGAACATTCTACTCACTTGACAAGTCAAACATGTGGGCATTGTCATTGATTCTCTTGAGTAATTTGAAACATCCATCTCCTCTTGTGCTTAGCTTTTCTTTTTGAACATATGGAAACCTCTCTACCCATACCCAATCATTTGGGTTGAAGATCACTTCGTTTATCCCCCAATTCCTTCGAATAACCACCTTAGAATTATTCTTTTCAATGGTCTCTTTATTCTTGGCATGAATAATCAGCATCTCCTTTGCCCTTTACTTGGCATCTAGGCTCAAAACAACATTACAAGATAATGGAGTCATGGTTAGTGGAAACAAAGTTTTTAAGCCATAACATGTCTCAAATGGTGACATTCCAATAGTGGAGTGGAAAGACCGGTTGTATGCAAATTCAAACAAGGATAAATTATCTTCGCAAGTAGTTGGGATTCCTCTAATCATGCACTGGAGCACACTTCCAAGAGTCCTATTGACTACCTCAATTTGTCCATCTATTTGAGGGTGGCAAGAAGTAGAGAACATAAGTATGGTATAAAGTGTACCCCATAGGTTCTTCCAAAAGTGATTAAGAAATTTGGAATCCCTATCACTAAAAATAGTTTAAGGGACTCCATGCAATTTAAGAGCATTGATGACAAATACAGATGCTACATGGGATACATCATCACATTTATGGCATGGAATAAAATGAGTCATGTTAGAAAATCTATCCACTACTATAAATATGCTATCATGTCCTTTTTTAGTCCTAGGAAGCCCCAACATAAAATCCATAGAGATATCCATCCATGGGCCACTAGGAGTATGGAGAGAGGTATACTTACCTTGGGTCCAAGTCATGGATTTGGTATGCTTACAATTAAGACATTGTCCATAAATTCACTCCATATCATGCTTCATCTTGGGCCATAAGAATTGATCCTTTAGAATGTCAAGTGTTTTGGGTGACCCAATGTGTCCCATCAAACCACCACTATGAGGCTTTTTGACAAGTAGCTCTCTCTATGAGCTCATAGGAACACAAGCTCGTCCATCCTTGAACAAAAAATCCCTAACCATTTGAAACCTATCAACCCTCTTTCCTTGGGTAAGATTATCAAAAGTATCTTTGAAGTCGGGATCACTAGGAAAGAATTCCTTTAAGCATTCAAATCTCATCATTTTAGAAGCCAAGGTAGTCATCAATATAAACCTTCTTGATAGAGCATACACTACCATATTTTCCTTGCCTTGCTTGTGGTCCTACAAAACTGAAGAAATAATACTAGTCAAAGTGCTAGAATTTTGGTAGGCATGCAATAAAAGATGGATGTTGACATAACATACTGGAATGCGTCCCTCATCCACACCCCTTGAACACTTGCTTTGCTTTGCTATCATGCATATATTCTCCTTATTTTAAGCTAAGGAATCTCCTTCCTTTAGAACAACAATGGAACTTCCACCATCACCCTTTGCCTCTTCTACCTTTATTTTCTCCCGAAGCTCCTTCATAGCCTAATAATCCTCACTGACTTGGTATGGAGTGAGATGTGTAAGAACATACTTTCTACCTTCAATCTCAAAAGTGTATTTGTTGGATTTTCCTTGGTGTACAACATCCCAATAAAATTTCCATGGTCTCCCCAACAAGAGATGACATGCCAACATGGGTACGACATCACAAGTCAATTCTTCATTGTACTTACCCACACTAAACCGAATGATTGCATGTTTGAGGACTCTCATTTCTCCACTCTCATCCGTTGTATCTTGTAAGGGTTGGGATGCTGTGTTGTTGGAATTCCCATACATTCCACCAAAGAACTACTCACTACATTAGTGCAACTTCTACTATCAATGATTAAAGAACACACTTTATCTTGAACTTTGCATCTAGCATGGAATAGATTCTCCCTTTAACAAAGGCTCCCATAATTATTCTCACAACACATGAAAGATTGGAATTCACCATCAAGTCATCATCATTATCAACCAAAGATTTCCCTTTATCCATGAAGCAAGCAAAATTTACCCTCTCATCCAACCTTTCTTCTTCATTTCCCATCCTATCTCCTCTGTATCCCCTAGTATCTCCTCTATTCTCTAGTGTATCTTCTCTATACCAATAATCTTGGCCTCCCATTCCATGATTCCACCCCAAGTCTTGAGGTGGGACCCCTTCCCTTTGTACACCATATATATCCCTACCCCATGCTCCCAAAACTCATCATTGTTGAAATATCCATGCATTTCATCATAGAGGGAATTTTAGTATTGGTAGTCTTGGTAGGGAATTTGTGGTGCATTTAGTGGAGGTGATGTAGCTTGTCATGGATGGTTTAGATTGTTGTTCATTTTGAAAGTGGGGTTTTGGTAACTTTGGATTCGGCTTTGTGGAGGAAAACATAGATTATGGGCTTATCCTGGGGTAATTGTGGTGGAATGCATCGCTACCCTCCTTATCTCCTCATTTTTTGGTTGAACTACTTTCCCTCGATTCACATTCTCCACTCGTGCCAACCTTTCCTCCATACCTCCCATTTATTCACTCATTTCTGCTATTTGTTTGGAGAAGTAAGCAAGAGTTTCCATCATGTTCTTTGAACCTTTCCCAATTGGAGTTGTAGTATACATGATACCTATAATACTCAACAAACAAGATTAGTAGAAAAAGCCTCACGTCACTCGTATGTAACTCTCAACGCACCTTCTATGGCGTCGTCTCAAAATTGATAGTGAACTAGCTTCGCTCAATCAATTCAAGGTCATTTATCCTTTTGGTGGAGGGGATTCTTATGACTTTTGAAAGAAGGACAACTCAAACAAAGCTTAGGAACATGAATAAAAGAAAAAAAACTAGAAGAAAGAGGTACAAGAAATATCAGACTCAAAAAAACTAAGTAACAAAAGTAGAACAAATTACTTGTTGTTACCTTATTTGAAGAATCAAAGATATGATTTAATGTTTAGAAAATAGTTAAAAAGTAATTAAAGATATTAATTATTTGTTAAATAGTTGAGAAATGAAAGAAAACTGAGTGAAAAAGAAGAAGAATTGAGTTTGGACACTTAGAAAACATTTTGAAGTCTTAAGGTGTTCATGACTTGAGAGGGGTTTGATTTGATGATTTGATGATTAAAACTAGTTAACAAGTAGTTCAAGATGTTAATTACTTGATAAATAGTTGGAGAATCGAAGAACAAAAGTTTTTAAAAAAGAATCACTTCGTTTGGACACTTAGAAAATTTTTTATGCCTCAAAAACCTTAATACTTAAATTTTTTTTTGGTTTTCAGCAAAAATCTGCAAAAATAGTCTCTAAATTTGGGCTCCACGCACCATGTGGCGCATCTAGAGTGGGCTGAACACTGACTGTGCTGCTTGGCACTGATGTGGCACTGACTAGCACTTATCTGGCTCTGACATGGAATAATTTTTTTAATTTTTTTTTAAAAATAAATTATTTTTGATTTTTTTAAAAATTTCCACTAAGGGCCAACCAACACCTTGACCAACATTGATTTGAAAAAAAAAAGATCAAATGTACCTTTTGGTCTTCTTTTTCTTCAAGAACACTTGAATATCTTCAAGAACACCAAAAACACACACTAAATCCCAACACCTTCAAATCAACTCGAAATTGGCTCAAACTTTAGGAATAGCTTTCCCTTGATGAAGAGAACAAACCTCAATGATCATCAACCTTCAATTTCTTCCCAGTCAAATGTAACACCACACACCTTACAATACTGGTACTACGCAAATGAAACATGATATGACTTTTCAAATTAGCGCCAATTTTTTAAAAGTGTTTGAATCTCATGTTAGAGGGCGATATATGTGTCTAATGCTGAAGAGGGTCTAGTGTCAATAAGTTTTAAGTCAATTTAAAGAGATTACAAACTTAAATGGAGTGAGAGAAGTGAGGTGCTTGTAGGACTTAGGAAGCTAGAAGGTGAGTCACCAACTTGCTTAGCTTAAACTTGCTAGCTAAACGGAGAGGAGACCTGACGTCGAATTTATCCAATTTCGATTATGAATAAAGTCAGAGTTAAGGGTGTAACATTAGCCTATATTGTACTAGCCTAATGGAGATGAGGCCTAACATCGAATTTGTCCAATTTCTATTATGAATAAAGTCTGTGTTAAGGGTGTAACTTTAGCCCATTTCTTAACATCATAAATGGAGTATATTTACAGCCCAAGATGAATAATAAAAGGGCCCAAGTATAGCACAACCCACTTGACTAATTGGGCCCAAACTAAGTGAAGAGGAGTTAGGAAAATGGACAGCCAAGGCCCATCAATTTTTAGACCCATTTAGGTGCAAGTGTGAGGGTCAAGCTGCTGCGTCACTAGCTTCTTAATATGTGCTAATATGTGGTCAAAATCGCAAGAGAAAGTCGGCCAAAGTGACTCTTTAAAATGACCCAAAAATAGCCCCTTAAATCATTTCACTTGAAAATAATTTTCAGCTTTCCTAAAGACTTTTTTTTCTCTCTTTACTTCACTTCACAAGGCAGCCACTACAACCCTCTAGGGTTTTTGAAGGAAACTTGAACCTTGAAGGTTAATGTAAGTGGAAATATCCATGTATTTGTTATACTTATCCCATGTGAAACAAGAAATATATGCTAGTTATGCTTGTGAACAAAGGTCGGACAACATGTGTTAAGAAAGTTGCTGCTTTTTTTATTGATTTCTCTTTGGTTTATGGGCTTTATTATGAATAGAAGTTGATGTTCTTAACATGGTTTAAGCTATAGATATTAACCTACGGTTGCTACCTTGATTTTGTTTAATTTAAAAACGAGTTTCGTTGTGCCATCTTAAGTGTGATTTTGATTGGAACTTATGGGCTGATGGATGGGCGGCTATTGCCTCACATCCTTCATGACTGCTCTGGTACTATTCTAAGACTGTTTTAAAGCTATTTTTATCTATATATGTGGTGAGGAAAGTTTGGGTAAAGTTGAAACAGGTTTGGAATTATCGACTTCAAAATGTAGCGAAAGGATGTAACATTATGCCGCCCATTTATATGTTGCGTAGAATTGTTATGTGTTGTACTTTTTAGACTATTGTAAGGCTGTTATACCACTAAAATAGGGTGCACATGATATGTATATGAGAATATGTATTAAAAAATATGATTAGGGGCAGAAAGGTTGAAAGAATACGCTCGAATTTATAATTATCTATTTGCTGCCCGTATGTTTTTTTTATAATATTAGGCTGTCGAGATGTGTCTATTTGCTACTAATGCTAGTTTCATCACTTACTACGTTATAGATAAATATTTGGAGGAAGGGAATATTATCTTGAGGTAATAGTGAGGTCATACAACGGGGTGCAGGTGCTAGTAGATCTCCCCAGTAGAAGTACAGGATATCCAGCTGTGGTTACCAAGCTCCAGGTTGCTTTGAAGCTTTGCATGTCTAGAGCTTATATTTTTGGGTTGTATAGTTAGTCGAGGCAGGGCCTGTCCCGACTCTTATCAGATACTTCTCCTTATCTAGAGGCTTTGTAGACTATGTAAATTAAAGTATATGTCTCCCCCTTTAGACAACGTGGCCCCAACGGCCTAGTCATATGTATTTCCTTTTGGCTTGTTATTACTATTTAGTTTTTTAAAGGCATGTTGAATGTAGAAATCCATTTTAGTATATATAGAAAGTGTATAGACACAGGTTGGTTCGCCCGAGCCTTATTGGTAATGGGTGCCAGTCCACCTTAATGGGACTTTGGGAGTGACAAAAGTGGTATTAGAGCGAGTCATCCTAGGGAGTCTATAAAGCCCTGTCTATGTAGAATCTTGCTTATCAATGTATTGTGCACCACATTTATAAGTAGGAGGCTACGTGGCATTTAGGAGTTGTTACTTTCTTTTCATTCTTTAGATTGTGTCATAGAGCCAAGTATAATAAGTGGATTATGTCTAATTCCTAAATTGTTTTGTACAACAAGTATACCAGAAACCAGGAAGTACAAAGGTAAAGGGAAGGAAGTAGAAGTGGTGGTTGGTATAGTAAGTCAAGTGAGATAATGAAATGAGGGTCAAGATAAGTCTTCGTCATAGACATCTCCAACTCTTCCATCTCCTGAAGAACCCCAAAGTAGTGAAATTCCCCCAGAACCACCTATCGATTCTACCATGTAGGATCTAAGAAATGCAGTCCAACTATTGACTCATATAGTTGCTAGACAAGGTCAAATATAAGAAGGTCCAATTATAGGTATAGGTGATGCGAATAGGGCAACTGGCACGAGAATACGTGATTTCCTTAATTTGGACCCTCCATCATTCACTAGGTCAGATCCTTATAAAGATCCATAAGACTTTATTAATCAAATTCAATGCACTTTAGATGTTATGCATGTGAGTGGTACAGAAGCTGTCGAGTTAGCGACATATAGGTTGAAGGGTGTGGCTATATTGTGGTATGAAGCTTGGAAGCCATCTAAGGATATAGATGCACCTCCTACTACCTGGAAGGAGTTCAAAGAGGCATTTGTTGACCATTATCTACCATTAGAAATTTGAAAGGCCCGTGCAGATCAGTTCTTGAATCTTTACCAAGGGAATATGAGCGTGAGGGAGTATAGCCTCCAATTTAATTCCCTGGCCAGGTATGCTCCTAATGAGAGGCCCTTCCAGATCTATTCCTAAACCTCCACCAAGGGAATATGAGCGTGAGAGAGTATAGCCTTCAATTTAATTTCCTAGCCAAGTATGCTCCTAATGTAGTTGCTACTATGGCAGATAGAGTTCGTCGATATGTGGAAAGATTGGATACGCATCTGGTTAGACTGTACCATTGCTTCCTTGAACAAAGACATGGATATAGCGAGAATACAAGATTTTGCACAAAAATTGGAGGATCAGAGGCAAAGAAGAAGGACACAAGAGTTAGAAAGGGCACAGTTCAAGAGGGCCAGGTCTACAGGGTAGTTTACACCGTCCCAAGGTGAGCTTAGGCCTCAGTTTTATAATAGATTGCCTAGGCCATTATCTTTCTACTTTGCAGCCAGTAGTCCATCACAACTTCAAGGGTCTAGGAGAAATCAGTTTGGTCTAAGAGGTGAAGGGCAAGGGTGCCCGGACAGCGGGGTATTCAGCAGGCCAGCAATGATCCCTACATAGCCTTATAAATAGTATGGACGAAGACATTCAGGTGTATGTCGTGTTGAGACAGACATTTGTTATTGGCGTGGTGCGCCAGGGCATATGATGAGATATTGCCTGAGGAAACATATGAGTGATATAACACAACCTACTAGATCAACTGTTGCATCATAATCGTCAGTCCCTCAAATAGGTAGGGGTCAACAAGCACCTATGGGTCATGGTAGAGTTATAAGAGGGGCAGCTAGCTCTAGCGGAGTCCAGAATCGCACTTATGCTTTAGGGAGTCGGCAAAATTTGGAAGCTTCACCCGATGTGGTCACAGGTACATTGTCCATCTTTTCACATAATATATATGCATTAATTGACCCTAGTTCTACACTATCATACATTACTCCACTAGTTGCTGGGAAGCTTAAGAGAACATCCAAATTATTGAACAAAACATTTGAAGTGTCCACACCAACCAGTGAATTTATTATGGCTAGAAGAGTTTATTATGACTGTGTAGTAACTATTTGTGACTGTGACACATTGGCTGACCTTATTGAGCTAAAAATGGTGGAATTCGATGTTATAATGGGTATAAATTGGTTAGCTTCTTCCTATGCCACAGTGGATTGTTGGACTAAGAGAGTGTACTTCCACTTTCCAAATGAGGTAGTTCTTGAATGGGAAGACAACATTGGGGTGCCAAAGGGTAAGTTTATCTCTTATTTTAAGGCAAGGAAGAAAATATCTAAGGGGTATATATGTCATTTAGTTAGAGTAAGGGATATGGAGGTAGAATCACCAACTCTTCAATCAGTTCCAGTGGTGAATGAATTTGTTGATGTGTTCCCTGAAGAACTTCCAGGTTTATCTCTAGAATGAGAAATAGATTTTGGTATTGACTTAATTCCAGGCACACAACCTATTTCTATCCCTCCATATAGAATGGCCCCAGCAAAATTGCGTGAATTAAAAGAGTAGTTAAAAGACTTATTGGAGAAGGGTTTTATAAGACCTAGTGTGTCCCCTTATGGTGCACCAGTGTTATTTGTATGGAAAAAGGATGGCACCTTGAGAATGTGTATTAACTATCGACAATTGAATAGGGTGATAAATTAAGAATAAATACCCCCTCCTCAGGGTTGATGATTTATTTGATCAGTTACAGGGAGCCAAATGCTTTTCAAAAATTGATTTGAGATCAGGGTATCACCAAGTGAGGGCGAAAGAGAAAGATATACCTAAGACTACTTTCAGAACACTAGCGGTCACTTTGAATTTCTTGTTATGTCATTTGGGCTAACAAACACACCAGCAATTTTTATGGATTTGATGAATAGTATATTCAAGCCATTCTTGGATGTGTTCGTGATAGTATTTATGGATGACATTTTGGTATATTCAAGATCGAAAAAGGACCACGCAAATTACTTTTCACAAGTGATACAGGTTCTTCATTATAGAAAGTTGTATGCCAAATTTTCTAAATGTGAATTTTGGCTAAACTCAGTGGCATTCTTGGGTCATGTTGTGTCTGATGAGGGAATAAAGGTTGATTCACAAAACATAAAGGCTGTGAAAGATTGGCCAAGGCCAACGACACCCACAGAAGTTCGGAGAGATCTATTCCTAAACCTCCACCA
>DF361492.1:13074-35912 GCA_000787875.1 Solanum virginianum | reverse complement strand
TTTTTCCAATTCCGATTATGAATAAAGTCAGAGTTAAGGGTGTAAATTTAGCTCATGTCTTAGAATCATAAAGAGACTACACTTACAGCCCAAGATGAAGAATAAAAGGGCCCAAGTACATCAAAAGCCACTTGACTAATTGGGCCCTAACTAAGTGAAGAGGAGTTAGGAAAATGGGCAGCCAAGGCCCATCAATTTTGAGACCCATTTAGGCCTAAGTGTGAGGGGCAAGTTGCTACATCACTAGCTTGTTAATATATGATAATATGTGTTCGAAAGCTCAAGAGAAAGTTGGCCAAAGTGACTCTTTAAAAGGGCTAAAAAATAGCCCCTTAAATCATTTCACTTGGAAACAATTTTCAGTTTTCCTAAAGACTTTTTTCCTCTCTCTACTTCACTTCACAAGGCAGCCAATACATCCATCTAGAGTTCTTGAAGGAAACCTGAACATTTAAGGTTAAGGTAAGTGGAAATATCTATGTATTTTTTATACTTATTTCATGCCAAACAAGAAATATATGCTAGTTATGCTTGTGAACAAAGGTCGGCCAACATGTGTTTAGAAAGTTGCTGCACACTTGCCTTTTTTTAGTGATTTCTCTATGGTTTGTAGGATGTATTATGAAGATAATTTGATGTTCTTAACTGGTTTAAGTTATAGATATTAATCTGAGGTTGATACCTTGATTTTGTTTAATTTAAAAATGAGTTTTGTTGTGCCATCTTAAGTGTGATTTTGATTGGAACTTGTGGGCTGATGGATGGAAGGCTATTGCCTCACATCCTTTATGACTGCTCTGGTACTATTATAAGATTTATTTAAGGTTGTGTTTATGTATAGATGTGTTGAGGATAGTTTGGGTAAAGTTGAAACAGGTTTGGAATCGTCGACGTCAAAATGTAGCGAAGGGATATATCATTATGCCATCCATTTGTATATTGTGTAGAATTGTTATGTGTTGTGCTTTGTGGACTGTTGTAAGGCTTTTATGGCACTAAAATAGGTTGCACACAATATGTATATAAGAATATGTAGTAGAAAATATGATTATGGGCGGAAAGGTTGAAAGAATACACTCGGGTTTATAATTATCCGTTTGCTGCTCGTATGTTTTTTTTATAAGATTGGGCTGCCAAGATGTTTCTATTGGCTGCTAATGCTAGTTTCATCACTTACTATTTTATAGATAAATATTTAGAGGAAGGGAAGATTATCTTGAGGTAATAGCGAGGTCGTATAACGAGGTGCAGGTGCTAGTAGATCTCCCCAGTAGGAGTACAGGATATCTAGCTGTGGTTACCAAGCTCCAGGTTGCTTCGGAGCTTTGTGTGTCTAGAGCTTATATTTTTGTGTTGTATAGTTAGTCGAGGAGGGGCCTATCCCAACCCTTATTAGATACTTTTGCTTATCTAGAGGCTTTGTAGACTATGTACATTAAAGTGTGGTCTTATCTCGTACTTTAGACAACGTCGCCCCAACAGCCTAGTCATATGCATTTCCTTTTGGCTGGTTATTTCTTTTACTTTCTTAATGTCTCCTACTTTAGACAACATGGCCCCAACGGCCTAGTCATATGCATTTCTTTTTAGCTTGTTATTACTGTTTACTTTCTTAAAGGTATGTTGAATATAAAAATCCCTTTTACTATATATAGAAAGTGCATAGACACAGGTTGATTCTCCCGAGCCTTATCGACAACGGGTGCCAGTCCGCCTTAACGGGACTTTGGGCATGACATCAAAGAATCCACTTTCAAATTTTGAAAAGATTGAATGCTCAAAACACTTTTATGGCAACTTCAATTCCACAGCTCCAAATTGAATTAAATTTGAGATTTGAGCACAAAAAACACTAGTGAACAAGAATCTACTGTGAAAAATAACAAATAAAATAAAAATTCTTTGGGGTTTTTCTTTTTTGGATTTTTGAATTTTTGAGGGGATCGAAATTTCCAAGACCTAGATTTGTGAAACAAATCTAAACCTAAGCTTTGATACCAAATGATGAAGATCAAACAAGAAAGAAAAGGAAAAGGGAACATAGATAGAAGGATATGTGGATTTTATTCAAACTATTGAAATTATTGGCAACAAGGGACTAAAACCCTCAACTCCCAATTGATTTCAACAACTCAAATAAAACCCTAGCAAGAAAATTGAAGGAAACTAAGAACCATAAATGGGAAACCTTCAATAAATCAAGAAAATAAGTCAACTAACAATTCTAAGAGTTCACCCTAATTACTCACTAAGAAGATACTAAAATTTGAGAATTCCATATTTAACATAGTCTAAGTCTTTCAAATGATAAAATAAGACTATTTATACTAAGTAAATAAAAGAAGACATTTTCTTTACAATTTTACCTGTAATGAGTAAGGGCCTTGTTTGGTTGCCTTCTTTTCAAATCCTTGAATTCAAGTAGTAGCTATTTGCACACATGACCTCTTTTCGTCCTTCTTCTCACCTAGAGAGACCTTCTACATATTGTAATCCTTTCTTTGGTGACTCTCAAGCTCCTCTAACGCTTCCTTGTTCATAAACATTGCCTGTAGGTCTTGGAGATCTTTGGCTTGACACCTTGTGAATGGTCTTGAGGGGTACATGCCACTCATGTTGGTGCTATCTCTACTTTGTATGTTATCATTCCTTCCTTGAACATTGTGCACCTTGACTAAGGCAAAAACCTAAGTTGGGGGTGGCTATGAAAAGTGGCCCTGGTTCTGAGGATAGATACTATGCAACTTAACTCAGGCCAATAGCCTAAGTTGAGGGTGCCTGGTGTAAGGGTAAAACACAAAAAGAACGGGGAAAGTAGTGATACAGAGAAAAAGGGGAAATCATATACTCGGTGCAACAAAAATAAGCAATGCCTTAGTTATGAGCTAAAAAGAAAAAATAAAGTGTAAAAGCAAGACAAAAGGTTGAAAATAATAAGAAAGCACCTAGAAAAGTTTAGCATATGAGGAACAAAGAATAAGATGAAAATAGTAGAGTTGGTAGCGCAAAAGTGTAGTAAAATGCGGTGTCAAGGAGGGCCTTTAGTCACTATGTTCCCAAAATACCCTACTAAAGCCCCCTGAGCCTACGTTACAAGACTGAAAGACCTAAAGTGATCCTAGTCCAAGTAGTTGAAGGTCATAGTCATGAGTATAGGGGCAAGACTATGGTATTAGGCATGATGCATGAATATCTTTTGTTAGAGTGAGCGATGATAGATATAAGATTTCTTTCTCTGAGGGCACTTGCATTGTATTGTTAGTATTGGACTTCTAACGACCCAAGCCTAGGACTTAGATGTGACACGATGAATAGGGAACCTAAAGGAACCCCAAACAAGCCTCTTAGCATATCAATCAGACATCCTAGGTCATAGAAGCAAAATAACAACAACAAGAGATATAAATAAGGGAAACAGGACTAAGTGAAGTGTTGATATTTATAAAAGCATAAAAGAGTCAAACTCATAGCATAAGTACATCAATTATCCAACAACACCTCTAACATGGAATGGAGCGATGGCCAAGACACTTTCCGGGCCCACCCACGTAGTATCAAGTATTCAACATAAAGAAACACTAAATGACAAGAGTAACATAGATAGTGTCCTTGGACTTAAGGACTCACCAAAGCTTATCTCCAAAGCATCGAACTAGACACATGGAGGATGATCGAGAGGTGCTCCAGTTCGTATATGGTAATATCATGTAGACATAGAGTATGTGTTAGTATATTTGAATGTATTAAGTATGTAGGATGCAATGCAACAAGTCATAAGCAAACATAGTCAAAATGCTATGGTAGGCATAGAGTATGTGTTAGTACGTTTGAATGTACTAAGTGTGATGCAACAAGACATAAGCCAATATAAACAAAATCCATAATCATAAGCAATGGATAATTATAATATCAATATGGCATGCATGATCAATGCTTGAAGTAAAACATGCTTATAAATCATATAACTTGCAAAATATATAATACATATGTGGGAAGAGACCATAACCAACATAGACCAAGCAAACTACTACTTGGAATCCAAGACATGTCACCCCCTTGTAAGGTAATTGAGGTATCCACCCCTGAACAAGGTAATTGGGCATGTCACCCCCCAACAAGGTGATCGAGGTACTAACCCCTTAACATTGTGATTGGTCATGTCACCCCTACCAAGGTGGTCACAATATGTCACCCCTCAACATGGTGATTGGGCATGTCACCCCCCAACAAGGTGATTGAGGCATGTCACCCCCGCGACAAGGTGATTGGGGAATAATATGAGGAAACTCAATGTAAATCAACCCACCAACATATAGTAAAACCTCATGTGGGATACCTTAAAATTTATTATCAAATCTCATAATAGATCATAGTTTCATAGCTCAAAACATGCATAGTCTCAATAGGCAAGACCAATTCATAATATAAGCTTGAAATAGAGAGACATACATAATCGATCAATATTTCATCAAACCCCAACATAATTTATAATCATAATCTATAATAAGACATACCCATAGAAGAAACAACTTGAAAACATCAAATTTTCATAAAAAGAAAGATTGAGCTCCACAGGTGAAAGGACCTAATGTATGAAACCCACATACCTCAAGCTTGGGTATTCTTGAAATGAGCTTGAAGAGAACTTGGAACTTGAAGAGAGCCTTTCACTTCCAAAGTTAGGCTTGAAATCGTTGTAATTTGAATGAAATATTTGGTTAAGTCTTTGTGAGGTTTTTGAGAGGGTCTTGAGTGATATAGAGTTGATATATGTCTAAGTATGAGTGTTTTTATGCATAAGTGGGCATGGGGCTATGACCTTAATGCCATTGGCTGAGGTATCCACCACTCAACATGGTGATTGGGAATGTCACCTCCAACAAGGGGATTGAGGCATGCCACCCCCTCAACTAGGTCATTGGGCATGTCACCCCTCAATAAGGTGGATCTACTTGCAATGCCATAGATACTTTTCATAATTTCAATGCATACATGCAAGCCCTTAATCATCATAAAGTCACTTGACTTGTAAACCATGATATAGATCATTAATAACTTGAGAATCCTTGTCAAGACATTTTATCATATACTTGGTGGGTTCATAATGCTAGATCAAAATCGTGCATTTCAAGAGTGAAATAGTATGAGAAAACTCAAGGCCAATCAACTCACCAATACATAATAAGACCCTCATATAGGATATCTTGAAATCCATCATCAAATCTTATAATAGATCATACTTTCATAGCTTAAAACATGCATAGTCTCAATAGACAAAACCAATCTATGGTATAATCTTGATATAGATAAACATGCATAATCAATCAATATTTCCTAAAACTCCAATATAATTTTTAATCAAAATCCATAATAAGAGATACCCATACATGGTACAACTTGTAAACATGCAATTTTCATAAAAAGAGAGATTGGGCTCCATGGGTGAAAGGACCCAATGGATGAAACCCACATACCTCAAACTTGGGTTTTCTTGAGATGAGCTTGAAAAGAATCCTTGAGATCCAAAGTTAGGCTTGAAATCCTAGAATTTGAATGAAATATTTGGTTATGTCTTGGAGAGGTTTTTGAGAGGGTCTTGAGTGATATAGAGTTGAAAAATGGCTAAGTATGGGTATTTTCATTCATAAGTAGGCATGAGGTTATGACCTCAATGCCCTTGGCAGAAATGAAAAACTAAGGAAAAAGTTGAACTGGTTTACATCTGGTCCATGAAGGACAATTTAACACTGATCCGCACCCCTGTCACGTTGCAGCTAGGGTGTGGAAAGACACTGTATAAGAAAAATTAGCAAAAATTATATTTCACTATGGATTTTTTAAAATTTGGGTTATACCTATTTTACACGCAATTTCTCTCACTGATTGAGAATATGAACTCAGATTTTCAATATCTTCAATGAATTTTGAGACATATAGAAATTACAATTATAGGCATTTTCAGAGCATATTTTAGGGCGTTTCAATATCTCCCCCTTGGGAACATTCATCTGCGAATGTGAAGAAAATATGCATAAGAGAAGTAATCATTAAGATATTAGCCCGACATGAATGCAACAAACACATCTAAACATTATCTTCAAAAATCTCAACATGAATGTCAAAATCACCATAAATTTGTCAACATAAACATGAATACATGCAAAATGACATATGTGCTGAAACTTAAGACTTGAAATCATATGGGGGACTTAAATTAGTACCTTCGACTTCAGTAGAGTGGAAGGATATGGGTATCACTTTCTCATGTCCTCGTCTACTTCCCATGTGACACTTTCAACTTATTGGTTCTTCTAAGGGACCTTGACGGAAGCTACATCTTTATTTATCAACCTCTTCACTTTTCTATCTAAAATCTCCATTGGGACCTCCTCATAAGTCAAATTATCTTCTACAACACCCACAACATCCAAGGGCACTATAGCACTTGGGTCACCCACACACTTTCTCAACATGGATAAATGGAAGATCGGATGAACCATATTCACCTCTATAGACAATTCCAACTCATATGCATCCTTACTTACTCTCCTCAAAACTTTATAAGGACCCACAAACCTTGGGCTCAATTTCCCCTTTTTGCCAAATCGAACCACACCATCCATAGGAGAGACTTTAAAGTAAACCCAATCACTAACCCTAAACTCAAAATCTCTTCTCCTCATATCAGAGCAGGACCTTTGTCTACTTTGGGCTGTTCTCAATCTCTCCCTTATCAATCTCACCTTCTCCAAGACTTCCATGACCAAATCTGAGCCTAGCAAAGCCATCGTTCCCACTTCAAACCACCCAACCAAGGATCTACAATGCCTACCATAAAGAACTTCAAAGGGAGCCATAGCATTGCTTGAGTGGTAGCTATTATTGTAAGCAAATTCAGTGAGTGGAAGATGTTCATTCCAACTACCCTTAAACTCCAAAACACAAGTTCTAAGCATATCCTCAAGATTTTGGATAGTCCTCTCGGCTTGACCACCCATTTGAGGATGAAAAGTCGTGCAAAGCTTAACCTTGGTTACAAGTCCGCTTTGGAAGGACCTCCAAAAGTGAGAAGTGAATTGAGCACCACGATCCGAAATGATAGACAAGGGCACCCCATGCAATCTAACCAACTTGTGAATATACAACTTGGCATAATCTTCAGCACCATAAGTATTTTTGACTGGTAAGAAGTAAGGCGAATTTGTCATTCTATCCACAAAATCCAAATAGAGTCAAAATATTTGCTAGTCTTAGGCAACCCAACAACAAATCCATGTTGATCTCCTCCCACTTCCAAGTAGAAATCACTATATCTTGGGCTAGTCCACCCTACCTTTGATGTTTGGCTTTCAATTTTTGGCCATTATGACATTCGGATATAAACTTGGCAATGTCTCTCTTCATGTCATCCCACAAATACACCTCCCTTAATTCACCATAAATCTTTGTAGAACTGAGGTGAATATAAATTATGGGCCTTCTTCAAGATCAATTCTTTCAAATCATCCACATTTGGCACACATAATCTACCTTGGTACCTAAGGGCACCATCTCCCCCTTGGGAGAAAACCTCTACCTTACCAATTCTCACCAAGGCCTTAAACTCTAGTAAGGCGGGATCAAGATCTTGTTTTCCCTTTACCTCCTTAAACAAGGAAAACTTAGAACCATCAACAACCACTACACCAACACTATCAACTTCATCCAACTAACCCCCAATCTAACCAACTGATGAACCTCTCTAGCCATCTCCTTGCAACCATCATCAATATAAGCTAGATTACCCATAGACACCCTACTTAGAGCATCAACCACAACATTAGCTTTACCGGGATGATAATGCACACTCATATCATAATCTTTAAGGAGCTCTAACCACCTTCTTTGTCTTGAGTTAAGATTGTTTTGGGTGAACATATATTGGAGACTCTGTTGGTTGGTAAACATATCAACATAAACCGTATATAAGTATTGACACCAAATTTTCAAACCAAATACTACGGCCGCCAATTCAAGATCATGGGTAGGATAATTCTTCTCATGCACCTTAAGTTATCTAGAGGCATATGCTATAACCTTACCACTTTGCATCAAAACACACCCCAAAAAAATTCTTGAGGCATCACAATATATCAAAAATCCTTCCAACCCTCCTGTTAGAGCTAAGATAGGAGTAGAGACAAGCTTATCTTTTAAAGTTTAGAAACTCTTGTCACATTTATCGGTCCACACAAATTTTGCCTTATTTTGTGTCAATTTAGTCATGGGAGAAGCTATAGAAGAGAAACCATTCACAAACCTCCGGTAGTAACCCACCAAACCCAAGAAATATCTAATGCCCGATGGAGTCAAAGGTCTAGGCCAATTTCTAATCACCTCTATCTTCTTAGGATCCATCTTAATGCCATCACCCGATACTACATGCCCTAGAGAAGCAATCTCTTTTAACCAAAACTTATATTTTTCATATTTAGCATACTACCTCTCCTCCCTCAAGATTTACAACAGCACCCTTAAGTGATTCACATGCTCCTGCTCACTATGGGAATAAATCAAGATATCATCAATAAAAACCACCACAAACAAGTCAATGTAGGGCTTAAAGATTCTATTAATGAGATCCATAAATATAGTCTGTGCATTAGTCAATCGAAAGGATATAACCACAAACTCAAAGTGCCCAACCTAGTCCAAAAAGCTATCTTGGGAATGTCACACTCCCTCACATTAACTTGGTGATACCTGGATTGATGATCAATCTTAGAAAAGTGACAGCCTCTTGAAGTTGGTCAAAAAGGTCATCAATCCTTCGTATAGGGTACTTGTTCTTTATGGTGACTTTATTAAGTTGTTGGTAATCAATGCACATTCTAAGAGAACTATCCTTTTTCTCCGCAAATAAAACCGGTGCACCCCAAGGTGACTTACTAGGCCTTATTAAACCCTTCTACAACAAATCCCTCAATTTCTCCTTTAACTCCACCGGGGCCATACAATAAGAGGGAATAAAAATGAGTTGAGTATTAGGAAGAGAGTCTATACCAAAGTGTATTTTCCTTTCGGAAGAAGCACCAGAAAGGTCATTGGGAAAGACATTGAGAAACTCATTACCCACCTGAACTGACTCAATAGGAAGGACTTTGGACTCAATATCCCTAACCCTGATAAGATGATAGAGACAACCCTTGAAAATAAGCCTTTACGCTTTAAGGAAAGAAATGAATCTACCTTGACCACCACAGCACAACTTTCATACTCAAGGACAGGCTCATTAGGGAATAGGAATTTTACCCTACGGGTCCTAAAATTGATAGAACATAATATGCATGCAACCAAACCATCCCAAGAAGGACATCAAAATTCACCATATCTAATTCAACAAAATAACAAGGTATGATTTTATGCAAGATGAACATGGGACAATTTCTATAGACTCTTTTAGCAAGAATGGACTTGCCAACAGGGGTAGACACTTCATAGGGTTCACACAACAATTCAGGACTAACATGAAGCTTTTTGCAAACAAAAGGAGTAATAAATGAAAGAGTTCACCTGGGTCTATCAATACATACACATCAAAATCAATACCCTTTAATATATGAGTAATGACATCGGGCACCTCATTCAACCCTTGTCTCCCTTGAAGAGCATAGAATCCATTTTGCCTTGGAACACCCCCTTGATGGCTTCCTCTTTCCTTTTGACCCATATTTATACCTTAACCTTGTGGATGACCTTCTCTACGTTTGTTTTGAACATGAGGAAAATCAATCACCTTATGACCCACTTCAGCACAACCATAGCAAGCATTAGTGTTCTTCAAACATGGCCCATTTTGGTTCCTATCACATCTTTGGCACATAGGGTTAGGCACCCTACCAGCACCACCTTGGAATCTTGGATTTTCATTAGCAAACCTCCTATTAGGAGCATTGGAAGGCCCTTGGCCTTGGAACTTATGGCCTTGAAGAAATCAGCCACCCTTGGAACCTCGGAATCCACCTTCAAAACGAGCCCTGTTTGACTCACCTAGAATACCCTTGGCCTTGAAACGTGATACCTTGTTGGAACTGGTCATCCTCAAACCGCGCCCTCTTGGACTCTCCACTTCTCTTCTTCCTAAGTTTTTCTCCCTCAAGTTGTTCGGCATATGTCATGAGGTGGGACAAATCTATATCACCTATTAGCAGGGCTGTATAAAACTCCTTATTAACCAAGTTGAACATACCCGGCACAAATTTGTTCATCCTTGATCTCAACTCGGCAACCAATTGTAGGGCATACTTGGAGAGTTGGTTGAACGTGAGGGCGTACTCCCTATGGCTCATGGAACCTTACTTAAGGTTCATAAACTCCAATATTTTAGCCTCCCTTAGCTTAATAGGAAAGGACCGGTTGAGAAACATGGCTTTGTACTCCTCTCAAGGGATAGCATCATCATGTCTCCTCTCAATTTCCATTGGGTGAACAAAATTTGGGCCACACCTTTGAGTTGGTAGGCCTCTAACTTCATTTTCTCCTCTGAATTAACCCCCATAATAGATAGCACCTTGTACACCTCATCTATGAACTATTAGGGATCTTCATCCATCTTGGATCCATTGAACTCCGGTGGGTTCATTCTAGTGAAATCCCTCACCATAGAAGCTGGAGTGGGAGCATGAGGGGCTTGGGCCCCTTGGTGAATTTGATTTGTCATAGCAGGAGCCAATATTGTAATAACATCTTGGAATTCATCTTGGGCTACCCTTCCACCTGGAGGAGTTTGAGGAGCGGGAGGGGTCGATTGCTCCTTGGGTGTATAGGCTCTCCTTAGTCTCCATGTTGGAATAGGCATGATCTAGAAGAACAAAGAGCATTTGTTAGGGGAAAAGCCTTACACTCATATCTAAAGCATGATGTAGATTGTGAAAAAGTGAAACATTTCATAAAACGCTCTATAGCCTCCCATTCATAGTTGTGGCGTGCTTCACAACCATGAATAAGACTCTAATCGACACAATGTGTTGGATTTCAAGGAACATTAATAACCTAGTGCTCTGATGCCAAGTTTTTCATCACCAAAGCCTAGGGCCTAGATATGACACGGTGAATGGAGAACTCAAAGGAACCCCAAACAAACCTCGTAGTGATCATACAACCTTGGTTACAGAAGCAAAATAACACAACAAGAGATATAAATAAGGGAAACAAGATTAAGGGAAGTCTTGATATTTATAAAACATAAAAGAGTCAAACTCATAGCATAAGTATATCAATTATCCAACAACACCTCTAACATAAAATCGAGCGAGGGCCAAGACACTTTTTGGGCTTACCCTTATAGTATCAAGTATTCAACATAAAGAAATAGCAAATGACAAGAGTAACATAGATAGCATCCTCGAACTTGGACTCACCACAGCTTATCTCTAAAGCACTGAACTAGACACGTGAAAGATGATTGAGAGGTGCTCCGGTTCCTATATGGTAATATCACATAGGCATAGAGTATGCGTTAGTACGTTTGAGCGTACTAAGTATGTAGGTTGCAATGCAACAAGACATAAGCCAACATAGCTAAAATACATGTCATAAGCAATGGATAAGTATAATATCAATATGGCATGCATGATCAAAGCTTCAAGTAAAACATGCTTTTAAATCATATAATTTGAAAAATATATAATACATATGTGGGAAAAGACCATAACCAACATAGGCTAAGTGAACTACTACTCAGAATCCATCGTATGTCACCCCTTTGTAAGGTGATTGAGGTATCCACCCTACAACAACGTGATTGGGCATGTCACCCCCAACAAGGTGATCAAGGTATCCACCCCTTATATAGTGATTGGGCATGCCAACCCCCAATAAGGTGATCAAGGTATGCACCCCTCAACATGGTGATTGGGCATGTCATTCCCAACAAGCTGGTTGACGTATCCACCCCTTAACATGGTGATTGGGCATGTCACCCCCAATAAGGTGTGGTCTACTTACAACACCATAGATACTTTTCATGAATTCAATTTATATATGAAAGCCCTTAATCATCATAAAGTCACTTGACTTGTAAACCATGTGATAGATCATCAATAACTTGAGAATCCTTGTTAAGACATTTTATCAAACATTTGGTGGGTTCATAATTCTAGTTCAAAATCATATAATTCAAGAGTGAACTAGTATGAGAAAACTCAATGTCAATCAACCCGCCAATAGATAGTAAAACCCTCATGTAGGATATCTAGAAATCCATCATCAAATCTCATAATAGATCATAATTTCATTGCTCAAAACATGTATCGAAATGACCCCACAAAGTGCTCAAAAATATTCGTCAGAAATGCCAATAATCGTAATTTTCATATGTCTCAAAATTCGTGTGTGATATCAAAAATCCGACTTTATATTCTTGATTAAGAGCAAAAATTGAGTGTGAAATGGGTCTAACCCCAATTTTAGAGTAACCACAGCAAAATTTTATTTTCATAAAAATTTCACTTCCAGAGGTTGTTCGCGTTGACTTCGTAATGCGAACCCATCACGGAGCAGTGTATTTTGTTGCTAGTTTTTCAGTTTTGACCTAAGGTTTTGGGATCTTGGGCCTAAGCCTTCCTATGCATAAATAAACCTATACTTAGTCATTTTTCAACCTCATATCATGCAAAACATTCCCCAGAATCCTCTTTAACACTTAGACAAATATTTCACCAAAAATTCAAGTGTCCTAATCTTATTTTGAATCTAAGGATTTCATTCAAACTTCAAGTTCGTAAAAACAAATATTGAACAAGGAAACCTCCAAAGTTAAGGTATATGGATTTCAACCATTGGTTCCTTTCACCCATCATGTCCAACCTTTCTTTTAACATAAATTACATGTTTCTAAGTTGATTTACTTGTGGGTCTTACTTATTATGAATTTGACTATGAACTATGTTGGGGTTTCGTAAATGTGTGACTGTTCAAGCATGTTTTGAACTATGAATCTATGATCTATTTTTAGATTAGATGAAGCGTTTCAATGTATATTGCATGAGGGTATTACCAAGTATTAATGGGTTGATTTACTTCAAGTTTTTTTTTGCATGATTTCGCTCTTGAATTGTATGGTTTTATACTAGCATTATGCACCTGCCAACTGATTGATCTAATGTCCGGTTAAGGTATCTTGAGTTGTTGAAAGCCTAATACATGGTATATGAGTTAAGTGACTTTATGATGAAAGGAATGTATGTACTAGTTGTTAGCATGGAAATTATCTATAGTGTTGCAAGTTCACCATACCATATATGAGGGGTATTTACCTCATACACCTTGTTGGGTGGTGGCAATCCTGTACTACCATAGATGAGATGTATGTACCTTATCTACCTTATCGAGTGGTGGCAATCCCATACTACCATAGATGAGGGGTATGTACCTTATCCACCTTACGGGTGGTGGCAATCCTGTACCTCATTAGATGAGGGGTATGTACCTCATCCACCTTATCGGGTGGTGGCAATCCCGTACTACCAAAGATGAGTGGTGTTTACCTCATCCACCTTCCGAGCAGGTGACATGCCTTGGATTCCATGTACTAAGTTGTTGCTCTATGCTGATGGTCTCTTTCTACATATGTAATATGTTCTATATAAGCATGTTTTACTTTAAGCATTGTTCATGTATGCCATGTTGCTAATATAGTACTTCTTGCTTATGATTATGCATTTCTATATGTTGCCTATCTCTTGTTGCATTACATCCTACATACTTAGTACATTCAAATGTACTAACACATACTCTATACCTATATGATGTTACCATGTAGGTACCAAAGCTCAACTTGATCACCTATCTCCATGTGGCTAGTACTATCTCTTCAAGCAAGTTTAGTGAGTCCTCAACTTTGAGGATGATATCTTTTAATCTTATGCTATACAAATACTCTCTCTTTCTTTTATTGTATGCTTTTCACTATGAGGGTGAGCCCGAAAAGTTGTCTTGGCCCCCGCTCAATTCTAAGTTTAGAGGTTTTGTTGGACAAGCGATGTAATGATGCTTTAAGCTTGACTTTCTTGACTGTTATATATTTTTAAGCTCTGAAACACTCCCTTAGCTGCTTTACCTTATTTTATGTTCTCTTGTTATTTAATTGCTTCCGTGACCAAGGATGTGTAATGATATATTAAGAGGCTTGTTTGGGGCCCCTTCGAGTTCCCCATTAACCATGTCACGTCTAGTACCTAGGTCCGGGTCATGAAAAGATGGTATCAAAGCACTAGGTTGTTAATGGTCCTTGGTATCCAACACATCACATCGATTAGAGTCCTGTTCATGGTTGTGAAGTGCACCACAACTATTAGCAAGAGGCTATGATGCATTCTAGGAAATGATTCCCTTCTTCTTAGTCTTTATTTTGCTATAGAAGTTAAGGTAAGGTTTTGCTATAGTGAATTTTCTTTGCTATGCTAGATCATGCCTATCCCAAGAGAAAGAAGAGTCCATGCTCCCGAAGAACAATTGACACATGAAGAGTTTCGGGTTGCTATTGCCATGCTAACTCAAGCCATGACTAATCAAATCAACTAAGGGGGCCAAGCCCATCATGCTCCAACACTGACATCTAGGGTAAAGGATTTCCTAAGGATAAACCCACCAGAGTTCAATGGGTCTAAAGTTGATAAGGACCCTCAAGAATATATTGATGAGGTGTAGAAAGTGTTGTCTATCATGAGGGTTATATCAGAGGAGAAGGTGGAGTTGGTGGCATACCAACTCAAGGGGGTGGCTAAAATATGGCATTTCCAATGGAAAGAAGAGAAGGGGAACAACAATGTGATTCTTTGAGAGGAGTTTATGGTGATTTTCCTTGACCGGTTCTTCCCTCTTGAGCTTAGGGAGACCAAAATAATGGAGTTCACGAATTCAAAGTGAGAGTCTATGAGTGTAAGGGAGTATGCCCTCAAGTTCAACCAATTCTCCAAATATGCTCCACAATTGGTTATTGACCCAAGGTCTAGAAAGAATATATTTGTGATAGGTGTATCTGATTTGGTGAATGGGGAGTGTTGTGCCACCATGTTGATAAGGGAAATGAATTTTTCCCACCTAATGACATATGCGGAATAATTGGAAGGGGAGAAGCTTAGAAAAAGGAGGAGTGGTGAGGCCAATAGGGCCCATTTTGATGGTAAATTCCAAAGTCCTAATGGTGGCTAGTTTCATTAAGGCCAAGGGTCTGCTTATGCTCTTAATAGGAGGTTTTCCAATGATAACCCAAGGGTCCAAGGGGATGGTGGGGTGGTGCCTAATGCTATGTGTCCAAAATGTGGTAAGGGTCATAATGGCCCATGATTGAGGGATACTAATGCTTATTGTAGTTGTGGGGAAGTGGAGCATAAGGCGATGGATTGCCCTTATAACCTGAACAAGGTAAGGATGTTTATCCATATGGTGCTAATGCGGTTCCTAGGGGGAGAGATGGCTAAAGAAATTGGTGCCTCAAGGCACAATCGGTGGTTCTATTTGCTTCAAGGAGACAAAGGGTAGATAAGGTGCCTAATGTCATCACTGGTATATTAGAAGTCTTTGATTTTGATGTGTATGCATTGATAGACCCGGGTGCCACTCTTTCTTTTGTTATTCCTTTTATTGCCAAAAAGTTTCATATTGAACCCGAATTATTGTGTGAGCCATATGAAGTGTCTACTCCACTTGGTGTATCTATTGTTTCTAGAAAAGTCTATAAAATTATACCATTTGCATTCTACATAAAAAATTGCCTTGGGATTATGTTGAGTTAGATATGGTGGATTTTGATGTCATTCTTGGGATGGATTGGTTGCATGCATACTATGCTTCTATTGATTGTAAAATCCATAGAGTCAAATTCCAATTCCCAAATGAACCCATTCTTGAGTGGAAGTGTCATGATATGGTGGTCAATGTAGATTCATTTCTTGCATTAAAGCCCACATGTTGATTTATAAGGGGTGTCTCTATCATCTTGTAAGGTTTAAGGACGTTGAGTCCAAGGTCCTTCCTATAGAGTCAGTTTCGATGGTTAATGTGTTTCGTGATGTCTTCCCTAATGACCTTCCTAGAGTTCCTCTTGAAAGGGAAATAGACTTTGGTATAGACTTCCTCCCTGATACTCAACCCATTTCTATTCCCCCTTACTGTATGGCCCTGACGGAGTTAAAAGAGTTGAAGAAAAAATTGAGGAATTTGTTGGAGAAGGATTTTGTTGGGCCTAGCCAATCACCTTAGGGTGCACTGGTGCTATTTGTGAAGAAGAAGGATATGTCCCTTAGAATGTGCATTGACTATCGGTAACTTAAAAGGGTCACCATAAATAATAAGTACCCTCTACCAAGGATTGATGATCTATTTGACCAACTTTAAGGGGCTAGTCACTTCTCTAAGATTGATATTCGTTCCGGGTATCACCAAGTGAAAGTGAGGGAGTGTAACATTCCTAAGACAGCCTTACAAAATAAGTACAAGCATTATGAATTCGTGGTTATGTCTTTTGTGTTGATCAATGCACCGGCTATCTTCATGTATCTTATGAATACGGTATTTAAACCCTAACTTGATTTATTTGTGGTAGTGTTACAAATATTAAGGGAAGATAAGTTGTATGCTAAGTATGAGAAGTGTGAGTTTCGGTTGCAAGAGGTTTCCTTTCTAGGTCAAGTGGTGTCGGGGATGGTATTAAGGTGGATCCTAAAAGGATGAAAGTGATTAGAAATTAGAAGCTTCCTGGGCTTAGCCGGTTATTACTGGAGGTAATAGCATCATAAGAAGCTCTACTTCTTTGAAGGATAAGGATGAAAAGGATGAAGCTTTAGAAGATCAAAGGAGAACCATAACAAGATCTCAAACCAAGGAGTTTAATGATAAGCTTAATGGGCTACAATTGCAGATCCAAAGGTGTCTTGTTGGGGAAGAATAACTAAAGCTCAAGAAGGATGAATTGTCCAAATGGTACAATTATTTGGTGGCCCAAATTCAAGTCCAAGATTAAGAATTTTAAGGTTAAATATTGTGCATAGAAGGCCAAGAAGTGTCCAAGAATCAGTCACAACAAAGGTTACTTTCTACCCAAGTTTGCAGACAAGACTAGTTAAACTTTTGAAATTTGTCAAGATACTTTTCCTAATTGAGTTTTACCTTATTTCCTTATTTATATATAGGTTATTAATGTTTTCCTTGTTCTATTTAAGGTATCTTAGTAGCATTTAATGCTTTCCTAGAACTACTAGGTCTATTCATAGTTAAGGTAATTTTATTTCCTTTCTAGAGTAGGATTTACCTTGTAATTTTCTTTCTAGGTTTCGAATACTCTTTGAGCTTAACCAAAGGATTCTTGGACATTCAAGGACCCTATAATATATATAGGAGTCTTTTTTATTTCATTAAAGAAAATTAAATTAATATTAATAATATTTGAGAGAGTTCTGTTGAACCTTTGTGACTTGTTCTTTGAGAATTTATCTTTAGACAATCACTAGTTCATATTTTGAGGTATAAAATACTTTCTTCTTGTGATATCTTTGATTTCTTTTTGGTATTCTTTAGAAGGTGATTAGTTTACATTCTAATTACTGTCTTTAGTTACTTATAAAGCGGATCAGTAAAGGTGTTAGATTTCTTCCATAAATCTTTACGTTGTTACTTGGATCTTATCAAGGCCTTAAAATATGAATTTCGTGGAAATCCTTGGATCTTTCCTTTGAATTTTAGATATCTTCAATTAGTGTTTTATCTTTCTTTTTCTGGTGTTACTTCTGCATTCTAATATTCACTCCTTAGTATTGTGTCTAACCTCGATCCTATCAAGTGGTATCAAAACGGTTCTATCAAGATTCCGTTCTTAGTAAATCTTGGAATTTCTTAAATATAAATAGCAAAAAAAAAGAAAAAGGAAAAAAGTAGAAAAAGTAAAAAAAAAAGTTTTTTTAAAAAAAAGGAGATAACGTGTTGTCCATGAAATCCATTTACATACCCTCAAAATCATGCATTAGTGTTTCCAAATAAAAAGAAAATAAGAAGAGGAGATTCTAAATCATTGAGGACAGAGAAATATTTTTCTTATTCTTCTATAATTGTAGGTAAGTTCCTTTTTATTCGTGTTTTGTTTCAACTAAATCCTACTAGTTCTAGGACTAGTTCTTTACTTTCTTTTATGCCCCAAAAATCTATACTTAATTACAAAGAACGTAATACTTGCTTGGGTTTAATTATAAATCTACAAAGTACTCTTATTCAAAGGTTATTTGAGAGGGAAAAAGGCAAGTGCGGGTGAGTTTAAAAGAGGGTAATATTAAGTATGTGATTGATATTTTCCTTTAAGATATCTAACTCACGTGGTGAGGAACAAAGAGCTCGTTTAGAAGATGAGATCAAAGGAAGGAATGACTTCACCCTTCAAGCTATGCACCAACAATTCGAGAGATGGAACCTTCAATTTCAAGAGATGAGAAATATGATTACCGAGCAGAATGAGACCATAGCTACAATTAGGAGGGAGAATAATGTTGTACCACCCAATAATATTAGACAGCAAGTTAGAAGAAATGTACCCCATGCCCCTTTTATAAATCTTGAATATGATAATGATGATTTTGATGGTGAACTTAATCTAGAAAAAAGAGATAGGAGGGGACAAAGAGGTATAGTAGAAGATGATAATGTAAGTAGTATAAAAATGAAGATTCCGTTTTCCAAGGGGACAAGGGACCCAGACTTGTACCTTGATTGGGAGAGACGAGTTGAAGCCATTTTTGACAGAGTGCAAGATGTCAAAACTACTCTAAGGGTAAGAAAGTTGAACTTGTTGTTGTTGAATTTTTTGATTATACTGCTTCTTGGTGGATAAAGCTTGCTAGAGACAGAGTGCAAGATGAGCTACCACCTATTGTCACCTAGGGAAAGATGGAGAGGGTGATGAGGAAGATGTTCGGGCCATCATATTTTCAAATAGAGCTGCAATCTCGCCTTTAGCACTTGAACCAAGGTTCCATGTTAGTGGATGAGTACTACAAAAGCATGTATTGGCTATGATCCAAGCTAATTGCATGGAGTAAGAAGAAACTACAATGGCTAGATTTTTAAATGGTTTAAATTCTTAAATAGCTAATGTAGTAGAGATACAATAGTATGTAACTTTAGATGAGCTAGTTGATTTGTCTATTAAAGTAGAAAAACAAATCAAGAAAAAGTAGCAACCTATTTCATCAAGAAATCAACCTAACTCAATCTCCAAGAAGCCATTCTCAAATCAAGAGGAAAAAGCTCCTTTTAAACCTCAAGAAGAAAGAGGTAAACGTAAAGTTGATAAAACCTTCAATCCCAGATCTTCTAAACCTTCTAGTTCTATTTAATGTCATAAATGTCATGGGAGGGGTCATATGATGCATGAATATCCAAGTAGAAGAAACATCATATTTAGAGAGAATGGAGAATATGAGAGTGAAAAAGTGAGGGGAAAGAAGAAGTAGGAGGAAGTGTAAGTGAGGAAGATGATTTAGAACTTCCCAATGATGGTATAATTGGGCAGATTAGGAGAATTATGACTATTAATTTGAGTAGTAGTGATGAATGACAGAGGGAGAATTTGTTCCATATTAGATGTGGAATAAAGGGGAGGACTTATTCTATGATTATTGATGGGGGAAGTTGTGCAAATATGATGAGTTCATATTTGGTAGATAAACTAGGAGTTGCATGCATGAAAAACTCTACCCCATATAGGCTCCAATGGTTGAAGGATAGTGGAGAGGTCAAAGTAAACAAACAACGCATGGTTTCGTTCAATGTTGATAGGTATGAAGATAAAATTCTTTGTGATGTAATTCCCATGTAAGAATGTCATGTTTTACTTGGCTGGCCTTGGCAATATGATAGGGATACTACTCATCGTGGGAGAAAGAATAGGTACAGTCTTTTGTAATGGTAAGAAATTTACTCTTGCACTATTATCACCTTCATAAGTGTTTGAAGATCAGAAATGATTGAGGGAAAGAATGGGAAAGCAAAGGGGAGAGATAAAAAGTGAGCTTGAGGGAAACAAAAAGGGCCAAGAGATAGAAAAAAAGAGAGATGGCCAAGAAAAAGAGAGAGAGGGATGCAAACTAACTAAAGAGGTAAAAGAGGGTTTGAGTGAAAAAATAAAAAGTTTTGGTGAGAGGAAAGAGGCTAAGGATAAGAAAAAGGAGAGTCTTTATATAAAAGCCAAAGAGTGTTTGAATGTTAGAAAAGATGGACTGCCCACAGTACTACTTACTTACAAAGAAGTGTTGATTAACTTTGAAGAACTAACTCCTTCTTTACCAAATAGTGTTTCTTCTCTTTTGTAGATTTTTGAAAATATTTTTCTTGATGATACTCCAAAGGGGTTGCCACCTTTGATAGGGATTGAGCACCAAATAGACTTTGTGCCTGGGTCTCAACTACCTAATAGGCCTACCAATAAGAATAGTCCTAAAGTGACCAAGGAATTACAAAGCCAAGTTGAAGAATTGCTTAAAATGGGTTTTGTTCAAGAGAGCATAAGCACATGTTCTGTTCCAGTCATATTGGTACCCAAAAAGGATGGAACATGGAGGATGTGTGTATCGCTATCCTATCCCTCATCTTGATGATATGCTTGATCAACATGGAGGATGAGCCATCAACAAGAAAACAGTAACGTATCACTATCATATCCCTCATCTTGATGATATGCTTGATCAACTATATGGATCCAAAATCTTTTCTAAAATTAATCTTAAAAGTGGTTACCATTAGATTCGTATGGATCCTGGAGATGAATGAAAAACTGCTTTTAAGACCAAATATGGTCTTTATGAGTGGTTAATTATGTCTTTTGGGTCAGTAAATGCACCTAGCATATTTATAAGACTAATGAATCATATTTTTAAAATCAATGCTTATTTGCCAATCTCAAAAAGTGTACTTTTTGTGTGGATCATGTAGTTTTCTTAGGTTTTATGGTCAGTTCTAAGGGAGTTGAAGTAGATGGTAATAAAATAAAAGCAATTAAAGAATGACCTAGACCTAATAATGTAGCTGAAGTTAGGAGTTTTCATGGACTTGCTAGTTTTTATAGGAGGTTTGTGAGGGACTTTAACACTATTTTCATAGGGAAAGGAACAAGATGATGCATTTAACTTGCTGAAAGAAAAATTGTGTTTTGCTCCTATTTTGCAATTACCTGATATTTCTAAGTCTTTTAAAGTTGAGTGTTATGCCTCTTGTAAGGGCATAGGTGCTATTTTGTTGTAAGACTCCAAGCTAATTGCCTACTTTAGTGAAATTCTAAGTAGAGCAACAGTGAACTAGTCAACTTATGATGAGGAGTTATATGCCTTGGTAAGGGCATTAGCTACATGGCAGAACTACTTGTGGCCTCGAGAATTCATGGTCAAGACTGATCATGAGTTATAGAAGTACTCGAAGAGCCAAGGAAAATTTAGTTGCAGGCATGCTAAATGGGTAGAGCTTATTTAAACTTTTCCTTATATAATTGCATACAAAAAAGGAAAGGAGAATGTGGTTGCTCATGCACTCTCAAGAAGGTATGTTTTGATATCTACTCTTACTTCAAAGTTGTTGGGTTTTAACCAAATCAAGTTACTCTATGCTAATGATTCTGATTTTGGTAAAAAATTTTATGAATGTAAGTTGGGTCCTTTTGAGAAATTTAATCTTCCAGATGAATTTTTATTTAAGGAAAATAAGTTGTGTCTACCTAATTGCTCTTTACGTGAACTATTTGTTAGGGAAGCACATTGTGGAGGGCTAATAGGACATTTTGGACAGCCTAAAACTTTAGAAATACTTTTTGAACATTTTTATTGGCCTAGCATGAAAAAGGATGTCGAAAACCTATGTTCTCATTGTCTTGAATGTAAACAACCTAAGTATAGAACATTATCGCATGGTCTTTATTCTCCTTTACCTGTTTCTAGTTCTCCTTGGATTTATATTTCTATAGACTTCATATTGGGGCTTCTTAGACTAAATATGGTAAAGATAGTATATTTGTGGCAGTAGAAAGATTTTCTAAAATGGCTCATTTTATACCAAGTAAAAAGACTAATAATGCATCTCATGTGGCTGACTTTTTTGTAAAAGAAGTAGTTAAATTGTAGGGAATACCTAGAACTATTGTTAGAGATAGGGATGCAAAGTTTTTAAGTCACTTTTGGAGAATTCATTGGGGAAATTTAGGACTAGATTGCTATTTTTCACACTTGTCACCCCCAAACTGATATTCATGAACTAACAAGATGTGCAATTGAAAAGAAAAATAGGGAAGTTGCATTGGGAAGGAATAAAGAAAGAAAATATGTTTTGTTTAAACCTGCGGACTTGAAAACAAGACTTGAAATTGAAAAGAAAAATAAGGAAGTTGCATTGGAAAGGAATAAAGGAAGAAAATATATTGTGTTTAAACCTGGGGACTTGGTTTGGGTGCATATGAGAAAGGAAAGATTTCCTTCCAAAAGAAAGACCAAGCTAGATCCAAGAGGAAGTGGCCAATACAAATTCCTTCAAAGGATTGGAGACAATACTTATAAACTTGATCTTCCTGGTGAGTTCCAAGTTCGTGCTACTTTTAATGTTTCTGATCTTTCCCATTTTGATGCAGACTTGAATTTGAGGACAAATTTTCTTGAAGAACAGGGGAATGATAGCATAATATGAAGCTCTACTTCATTGAAGGAAAAGGATAAAGCTTTAGAAGATCAAAGGAGGCCCATAACAACATCTCAAACCTAGGAGTTTAACGATAAGCTCAACAGGCTTCGATTGCAAATCTAAATGTGTCTTGTTGAAGAATCTTGGTAGAACCG